>PISX010018332.1:0-41004 GCA_004024625.1 Mellivora capensis
AGTGGCTGGAGCGGCTGTCCGGCAGGTCTGGGCCCCGCCCCCGCCCCGGGATGCCGCCCCGCAGGACGCGGCGGCTGCGGGGGCTGCGGCGCCAGTGGAGGCGCGCCGAGCAGTGCGCCCCGCGAGCTGCAGTCGCGGCGTCAAGGTGAGAGGGGGCGCGGCTCATGACCCGGGGAGGGGGCGGGCGCCAGGGCCGAGGTCCGAAGGTAGGGTCCCAGCGACGGCCGGAATCCCGGGACGTTTGGAATGGCGCGGGAGCGCAGCGAGGAAAGGAGAGTTTGGGGGCCCCGGGCCCTTGTTCCAGGAGAGATGTTGGAAGGAAAGAGACTCTGTGGAGGGGGACCGAGCGCGCGTGTTTGTGTTGTGTGAGCCGGTGAGGCTGCTGGTGTTGCTGAGTGAGCGGGACAATGAGAGAGCAATTCGTGTGGCACGCCGTGTCCCCAGTGTGCATTTGCGGGGGTGTGTGGTATGCGTGGGAGCCAGCGTCCATGGGCGTTACAGACTTTGTGCGGGTTTGCGCGTGCGATGGGTTCATTTTCTCTGCTGCGCGTGGGAGTGTGCGTGTCTCCGTGTGCTCGTGATGGGTTCGTGCCGCGGAAGTGAGCGCCCGTCATCGGACGCCCACTCTCCGGGCTTGGATGGTCGTGGGTAAGTCTCGGAGGGTCCGCGACCCAGTCGGGTGGGCGCGCAGTTCATCGTCCCTGCGCGCAGCGGGGTTCCCGAAGCGCCCAGGAGGCGCGCAGCCCCTGACCCACCTGGAGTAGCCTCCGCCGCTTCGCCAGAGTCTTGCCCTGGAAATCCTAGTTGCCGCCCGCTCCTGTCTCACTGGGTGACACCGCACAGGAGCTCTCACCGCTCCAGGCCTCAGTTTCCCCATTTTTCCTTTGAAGAAGGCCGGTGTTGGTGGAGGCAGATTTGAGCGGGAGGGTGCAGGGGCTTCTCGGAATGCGCTGTGGCGGCGGGTGGCCAGGGCCCTCGACACAGCAGAGAAGAAGTGCGAGCCACTCTGTGCTTTTGCGGGATCAGGTGGGTTTGTCAGGTTAAGGTAAGTGTGGTGGGGCTAACCCATTTTAGAGACGGGGAATAAACCGAGGAGTGGTGGTGACCTGCCCAGACCTACCCCGGGACTAGAAAGGGGGCTGTTCCGCTCATTCTAACGCGCGGGTGCTGTCTCCCCTCTCCAGGAGCCCGGCGCGACCCCCGGCGGCGCGCCCTGCCCCGGCGCCATGCACTGCGAGGTGGCGGAGGCGCGCTCAGACAAGAGGCCGAAGGAGGCCCTCGGCGCTCCGGGTCCAGGCCGCGGGCCCACTGGCCTTGGCGGTACGCACATGGCCTTCAGGGTCACCGTGAGCGGCGGTGGCTGCGTCGATGGGGGCCCGCGTGACCTACTGCCCCGGCCGCCTGTGCCGCCGCCATGCGCCCACGACCTCCTTCGGCCGCGGAGCCCCCGAGATTTTGGGCCGTCCAAGGCCGCTGCCGCCGGGAAGGGTAAGTCTGGCCCGGCCAAAGTGCCTTGCAGAAGGTGTGGAGAAGTTCGGGCTGCCTGGCCGGGACACCGCACACATTTGTGGGAACTTGGTGGTACTTTCTCTAGTGTTCATGAGTTTCTCTCTAGTGGTCTGGGACTCGGTCGTCATTATAAAATGATGGCCGTTTAAGAAGCATCTAATTTAAACTCAATAAACCTATTCTGGAGAAGAGTGTGTATAGAAAGTCCAGATTACTTGATTTTGCGTCTGTGTATTTCTGATAAAAGTTGTGTGAAACTTACAAAAAATCTTATAAATTAGGATGACTAGCAACTCGAGTATCTCTGAGCTGCCTACAGGCGTATTTGGACATATTCCGATGCTAAATAACAAAAACCAGAGGCTTTCAGCAAGACCTCTCCCCTCTTGGAACCTCAGTTTCCCCTTCTGTCAATTAAGGAATTAATTATATCAGATGATTTCTGGGTTCCTGATGGAAAATTTTATGAATCTGTGATCCAGCCTGAGTCAATTTCTGGCTTAAAAGAAGGCCTTTCTGAATTTGAAGCTTCAGAAGCATAATCTTTGGTCAGAAATTCCTTTGCAATATCCTTCCTCTACCCAGTGAGGCTTGTGAGTGTAAGGTGCAGGCCCCAGTAGGGTTCATGGGCTCAAAGTCGGCGATGGTGCAGGCATTCTCATGAACCCGTTCTCATCACAGTTAATTATTATTGAGCCATTATTTATAAGTTTCATGCTGACAGATAATTAACCAGAAATTGGGGAAATTGTTAAGGTGCAGGCCGGTACCCCCTCCCCCCACCTTATTTTCTCCCTTAGAGAAATGAACATGGGGTTTCATTATTTTAGCTTTTCCGGCTTCTTGGTTCTATTTTCAGGTGATTCTCAAGACAAAGATTTCTTTTGGCTCTATAGACATAAATCCTTTAGCATCAGCCCCAGCAACTTAGAAAAGTTAGGGTATCTTGGTTTTAGAGATGAGAGCTTCTTCTGGGGAGAAAATAACCAACTTCCCAATTCAGGCAGTGGTAAAATGAAATGAACATAAACAGTGTTTTTCTTCTTAATGAAAACACCTGGCTTTATAGAAGAGTGCAATTTCTTGCCTCATTTTCAATGTTAGTCTCTTCTCCAATAGAGAGGGATCCTGTTTGAAAGGGTGGACACAGCAAACAATGGCTTCAGAGTATTACTACTGGGGTATGCATAGGAGGTGTTCTTTTACTGGGGAGAGAGGAGTGGTGGGTAGCAAGACCTGAGTAATATTTGCTGTGCTGAGCTCCTTTGCTTGCGCCGTTCCGCACATAATCCTCCCTTAAACAGGTACCTCCTGCAGTGTTTTAGGTTTTAAAAAATCATAGCTGTCCCTGAAGACGGAGTTCTCTTAGGACCTGGTGAATGGCTCTCCTAAATGTGGTCTTTGCTCAGAGCCGTGGTTAGAGACCTCATCAGGCTTTGCACATGAACTTCCAACTTCCATTCTTCCAAACCCCAATTATTTTTATTTACATTCCCCTTCCCCCACCAATGTCTAATATATGAGATATTTAAGTTAGGATTGTATTTGGAAGGGGCAGAGGAAAATAAAGGGTTGGGAGGAACAGCCTCTTTCTTTGTATCCTTAGATGGTCGTTCTGGTTAATCTTTTGTAAGAGGCTTCTAAACTATTTTCTTCATGGTCTCCAGTGAGGCTGGTGGTGTAGAATTTATCATACCCATTTAAAAGATGAGGAAATTGAGGCCTGAGAGTGGGGAAAACGTCTCCTGTGTAAAAAGCCATCCCGGGGTCTGGGTGGGAGTTCTCTGGCCAGCCTTTGCTCACTGATCTGGGCTTGAAGAAATTTCCACCGTGACCTCCATCCTTCTAAGTGAGTTCTTTCTCACAGTCCAGTCCCTCAGTGATCAGGGACAAAATGAGCTTCCCTGCAGGGCTTCAGCAGTTCTCTTAAAAATGTCACAAGGAACCTTACTGCCCTTGCTCCCGCTCAAATATTCCCCAGACCACGTAACCCTTTGAACGTTCGGTGTCTAGCTCCAAATCATAGGTTTATTTGAAACAGATGCAAATACCAATCAAAAAATATCCACGGGGGTGCGCCTGGGTGGCTCAGTGAGTTAAAGCCTCTGCCTTCAGCTCAGGTCATGATCTCAGGTCCTGGGATCGAGCCCCGCATCGGGCTCTCTGCTTGGCGGGGAGCCTGCTTCCTCCTCTCTCTCTGCCTTCCTCTCTGTCTACTTGTGATCTCTGTCAAATAAATAAATAAATAAAATCTTTAAAAAATAAATATCCACGGACTATGCCCTGCCTCCTATGATCTATGGGAGCTTGGGAGGAAGCTGTTCTCTCTCTGATAAGTTTCCCCACTTATCAATTTAGTGTGAGACCAACTTGGAAAGACTGAGGAGAGCTTTAGTTAAAGGGCCACTTCAGTGTCTGGTTATTGTGGGGATTCTTCTGGGGGTGTGTTTAATGTGCTCAGCCTCTGGTTTTTCATTTGCATGAGAGGTAATAATGTCTCCTCCCAGGGTAAATCTAACAATGGTTGTAAGAATGCTTTATAAACTAAGAAGCTAGAAGGGGTCACTTTTATTAATTCATGCCAGGACACCATGCTAGGGTAAGTGATACTTGCGGTGAAGGGGGCAGGGAAAGGAGGGAGAACGGTTTGATTTTTAAAATATTGAATGTGAAGCTTACTCTCGGGTGCGCTGGCCGGGGGAAGCCGAGAGGAGCCAAGCTTCGGGTCTTTTGTGTTCACATCTGCCCAGAGAGAAGACAGTACTACTCCGTCTGGGGTCAGGTTTCAGATGAGCTGTCTTCTGCTTCAGATAGACCCTAAGCCGAGGAAGGGAGCGAGCCCTTAAGTCTAGCAACTCATCAGTATATGCTGGGCTTCTCGGCATTTCCAGATCTGGAGTCAGGAGGCGCTGGGGATGGTGCGACGTCATGGGACTAACATTGTCATCATTTACAATAAGAATCACGATCTGTTTATGGCAGAGTCCCGTTTATCCAGATTCCAGGCAGCTGCAAAGGCCAGATTACCAGATGCTGCATTTTTCTTTCTTATTATTAAACACCCAACACTGTGCTTTTGGAAGTCCTGACAAGGAAAGAAGGTAAACATCTGGGCTTTATGGAGGCAGACGGCTTTGTGGCGATGGCCCGATGACGCTTGTTCCCTGTGCACAGTACTTTCCGGTTTCCACCGTGTGTTCCCACTCATTCTCTCATCTGCCCTTACGCCAGCTGTGGTCTGCCTACCTTGTGGGCTGCTCTAAGGGGACAGATGTAGAGTGCTTTATGGTCTTTAGAGTGCTGGGCACATCTTGGCTATCATGACTCTGGCTCCCATTTTATAGATGAAGACACTGAGGCTCAAGGATGTGCTCAAAGCTACCAACAGAGAGTGGCAGTTTCTTTCTTTCTTTCTTTCTTCTTTTTTTTTTTTTAAAGATTTTACTTAATTGACAGAGAGAGATCACAAGTAGGCAGAGAGGCAGGCAGAGAGAGAGGGGGAAGCAGGCTCCCCGCTGAGCAGAGAGCCCGATGCGGGGCTCCATCCCAGGACCCTGAGACCATGACCTGAGTGGAAGGCAGAGGTTTACCCCACTGAGCCACCCAGGCGGCCCTGAGAGAGTGGCGGTTTCTAAGCCTCTCTGTTCCAAATATTCGATTCTGGTTCCCCAGCTTGTACCTTCTACGTGTGTGTATTGGTGGCTGAGAGCTGGCGTAGTGGATGGCCTCCTGAATATTCCCAGAGAATTTAAAATATTTTTGCTTTTGGTGTTTCTTCTGTCCTTTTTGGAAGTAATACCTATGCCATAGTTAGAAAACTTCTTAGTTTACCGTTTGTCCAGAGTTGCTCTTCCTAGACTATGCCAGATAATGAGCTCACTATTTAATTCACAGCGACTCTCTGGGATCCTTTCACGGTGTGCTGAGACAGGGCAAGTCCTAGCAAAAAAAAGAAGCTGAGGATCGTGACACATGCGTGTCACTGCCATTAGTAAACAGCCATCGTAACATGGCCATAAATGCCAAGAAGTAGTCAATCTTGTAACTTAAAAAAATAGCTAGTATATAGATTTTTTTTTCTCAAAAAAAGGAAAACAAAATGCAGTTGTAGTTTGTGTGCCGGGCATTAGAGGCCGGCGATGGTGGAGAGTAAACACGATGGTTTTGGTGGTGTTACCTGGTAGAATTTTTTCATCCAAATCAGAAGCCCCTGAATGTCCTGGGGAGGCTTTGGAGGGGCTAGTGCACCCCTAATAGAAAGGTATGAGTTATTTTGAAAGCATTTACCCCCTCCGGCTCTGGTGGGCAATTTGCTTGCATTTCATCCATTTTAAAGTGCTGGTCCTGCGATCCGGAAATAATCAGATCCAAATTTTTTCAGTGCTTGAGGTTTCAAAAAAGGGGGAGAAAAACCTGCTGGCCAAATGTCAGGCTCTGTGAGACAAAGAAAGACATGTATGTGTGTGGGTACACAAATGCGATAGGAACATGTTACGTCTACAGCCCTGAGAGTTATGTATCCAACAAATCTTTTATAGACGTGTAGTGGAAATAGAATTCCCAAAGATTCCCCAAGAATCCTGGGCGGGTAGAATTTCTCTTCCCTTCCTGCCTCCCAAGCTCTCCAGAAGCTGCTGGGACTTGGCATACAAATGGAAAGGAGACCATCACAGGAGATCATGACTTAATTTCGGCCTGGTCGTTTTTGATCAGTTTACCTGTCGTGCTTTGCTGGGCTGAGGTCTGAGGACCCCTTTAGCTATGGCGTTGTATAGATAGGCTGTGTTGATCCATCTGTGATTTAAAAGCATAAGTTTCTTTATATGCTGTGGTTTTCCTTCACACTTCTGAGAAAGAAAAAAAAAAGCCCACCCCGTCTTTGACTTACTCATCTCTCTGCGTTATATTTGCGTGAGAAGCTAAATGAGCCAGCACACTTAGTTTTATAGTGCGTTAAAATCTCATTACAGGCATAAGTGCACAATGAATCATTTAAAAAAATATATTCTTATGTTCTTTGTTCTGAATGTTGCATAATTATCATCATTTTCTTCGGTTTTATTTTGTGGAGTTTGGCCAGCATCCTAGAAAAGGAGAGAAACTAAAGTTTTCAATCCTTTTTTGGATAGGATTAGGAAAAAAAGAAACAACAAACAAATAAATACCAACTTTATTTGTAAATTGACCAGTGAGTATTGCTAATTGTGGCTTTTGCATAGAGAGGGTAATGGCTCTTCCTTCTCTCAATTTTCTTGGACCAGAATCCCTTTTTTTGAAACCAATATGATGGTATTTCAACAACCTCACCTTATATATATATGATTATATGTGATGTTAGATTATGTGGTTTGTTCATTTATTCTGCTAATATAGATTTTAGTTGCAATGAGTTTGGACCTGGAGAGTTGTGTTGTTTCTTTTGGTAGGGGGTAGTTTATTTTTGTGCTTAAAGAAACAAAGACATTTCGGTTCAAGGGGGGAGAAGAAATGAAACAAACTTCTGCAGTGGGCTTTGAAAATTTCAACTGCCTTATGCAGAAAGCACAGCTGTAATACCAGGGCCAGGAAAAAAAGAGCAAACTCCTGAAATATTCGTGCTGCTCGCCTTCACTGTGCTAATGATTCTAGCAGTTTAAAAACGGACTTCTTGTTTATCAACAGTGGCTGCGCAAATTAATAGTTTACAATGAATATTAAAAAAAAAAAAAAAGCTCTCAGCATTAGAAGCAAAGTCCGGGACTGATAGCTGAAAAGGGGGAGGGTGGTTGTAGCTGTTTTGGTCTCCCTAGGCCTTATTTATAAGAAACTGAAAGGAAACAGATCTGGGATGGGGTGGGGGTGGGGAGAATATAACCCTAACCCAGTGGTCTTACAGTTTAAAGTTCCTGAAAGCATCTGTTTTCTTCTTTCCCCCATCTTCCCCTAAACTCCAAAGGGTTATTCCTTCAGAGGGTTTCCGGCGGATCGAGGCAGATTGTGTTAGCATTACGAGCTGTGTTTTTAAAGTCAGCATTTGAGTCAGATGCACCGAGGAGACCTTCAGTCCGCTAACTGAATAATGCATTTCCTGTATGGCCTGGATTTATTTGGTGGTTATGGTTGGGCCTGTCTGGAGCGAACACATGCACCATTGTGCAGCCTCGATGCATGCGGGCCACGCTCTTGGCTTTGAGTCTCTGTTTCTCCATCTGTAAAATGGGAAACAGTTGGACGGGATGGTCCATTGTCCCTTCCTGCTCTGAAGCTCGAGGATTCCACATGAACTGGACTGGGGAAGTCAGGGAGGATGGAGGCTGTGGGAAGAAATCACCTTTGTCTCAGACTTGACTTCTCTTTTGAACTCTTGAGTCCTGAGGCTGACTGCTGGAGAAAACATGAGTGTGAGGGGGGCAGTTAGCTAATCTTTACTGAGCACCTACTGTGTGCCAGGCTGGGCACTGTAGCTTTGACTGCATTTAATGATGCCCAACTACCCTGTGAGAAAAGGAGGCATTATTCTAGTTTTCCAGATGGGACAACTGAGGCTTGGAAAGTTTAAGCGATTGACCCCAGTAATAAGCTCACTAGCTAGTAAGTCATAAAAGCCTGGAGTTTGAACTCGGCTCTGTCTGACAGCAAAGCCTGTACTTTCCTGGCTAAAGCACAGCACTCTTAAGGACGGGTTTTAAACCCTAGGCAGTGTCAAGGAGTTGCCGTGTCTAGAGAGTGGGCCCCCCATCCCGGGGGAAGATGGTAGAAGGCTGCAGGCTGGTCCAGACAGCTGTTCCTTGGAGGAGCCCATTCTGAGTCTCTGCTAACAGGCCGAGGTGTGACTTTATGGGCAGACTGTGTCTGTCCACCTCCCTGCTGTAGAAATGGGGGAAAGACAGCATTTCCCAGTTGTGACATGGGGTCCTCAGGCAAGGATTCTCTCAGGCTGTGGAGGGACCCTCTAGAAACAGCTCCTTCTCCGAAGCAGCAGAACACTTATATATCCTAGTGGTTATTTCGAGTTCTAGTCCCTTTTTGAGCCTTTCCCACAGTTCGGGGCGATTCCTTGCCCAGACACTGGTTGCGATCTCCCTTTCACTGCTTCTGAAGACACCTTTCGATGTTTGAAGAGAATTTCTCTTAAGCCCCACCATACCTATAGTAGAATGCATGCTTCATTGGGCATGTGGCGTAAGATCTGCTGAACAGTCATTTCCTGTTCAATCACGGAACGAAGAAGGGCTTGGGAGGGACAACAGCCCAGGAATCAGAGTAAACGTGAGCGTTAGTTTGTGGGAAATGAGTCTTTTATGTCAGACGAAGAATGAATCAAATGACCCCTAGGGGAAGGAAAAGTCCCGCTGCTGGTTTGTGTCTGTGGCCTTGCACGAGGGTGCGCTGTCATGAGACAGTGGACTTTCTCGGAGAATCACAATTACTGCAGGAGTCTTTACGGCCCCAGCCTTCTTTGCCTTTGGATGTTGACCCTGAGTCTGAAAGGGAGAATATGAAGAAGAATCAGGAGGGCGCTGGTTGCCATGTTGCCCGGCCTCTTCCTACTTGTGTCTTTTTAACAACTAGATTACTCTTTTAGATGTTGTTGCCTTTTTTTTTTTTTTTTTTAAATAACAGGTTTGATGGAAAATAAAGCTTTAGCAAGAAACCAGGGAGAATTATAAACCTTACTTTAAAAAATACAGATCCCATTTGCTGTTTTAAGCTCTCCGGAGGGCTGGAGAGTGGGTTTGTTTTGGAACGTTGCTGGACTATATGAATTACTTCTCTGAGGCTTGGGTATTTAATACCTAGTAGAAGTTTGTGTAAGAGCTGATGATGTATTTTGCCGACTTTCCAACGCTGTAAATAAATTACATGTGCTGGCCGAGGTTGCCAGGATCCACTGTGTCAATTGAAGCTTAATTTTTATCCCAAACCACTTAATACTTTTGTCCTAGCGAGTAGAGAAAGTTACCGGGTCTTGTCCAGCAGCGGGCCCATTCCAAGACAGAGACGGCTTCGCGAGACTGAATAGGCCTCCGTGGGTCCACGGATCTTGACACGGTTTTTTGGTGATTAAGTAGCTTCAATGGTCTCAAGCCTAACCCTCCAGGCAGAGGATGATAGTATAATTTTAAGTGTATCGTAAAAATGAAACTCGATCGCTTCCACTCCCCAAACCTGCCTCACTCCCCTTCTCTCTGGAGAACACGGCCGTAATTATGTGTTTAATCTCAAGACCGCCTGTGCATTTTATCTTATTTGAGTGCAAAGCCCAGGTAATAACGTTGGCATTTCCAGTGCGAAACAAAATAGGGTTTCTAATTTGGAGACGCTATTAAATATTTCATGCTTCAACCAAACTCAATTCTTTTTTTCCTATAATAAGTTTAAATATTAATTCTCTGGAATGTCAGATGCCTAAAGCTAGGCATTTGGTGATCTGCAGTTTCAAGTATCTCGAAGAAGGTTTATGAAACAGGATATTTCACTGGGAGGGATGAGTTGTGTGTTTCAGGGATATCTGAATTTGAGGCAGCGTCTTCAGATTTACTTTTTAAAGGGAAAAGGTCGTAAAATAAGTTGCTTTATGTGCTGAAGGATTAAGTGGCTTAGGCTGAAATAACAGCAGGGACTTGACTGTTTTTCCCCCTTATATTTTAACAATGCTTTCTGGGGGAGGGGGTGGGTCATTTTCCCGCCCGCTTGTCTCCTCCCCCATCACCCTCCCCCCCACCCCCAGCAGCCAGATGGCTTTAATTCTAACCAAATCCCACGCCGAGGCCAAATGATTGATCAAACAGTCATTTGTACTTACGTAGCACTTTTTGTGAGAATATCTCTGCATTGGAGCTTCTCGCCCGGGTTGGCTCTTCTTAGGGCCATTAGATGGTTGACTTCCAGCAGGCTGAGGGGCTTGGAGAGGCGGGGGTCCAGGGGTGGGCGGAGAAGAGAAATCCCAGACCTTACTATCCAAGAATTCCTTGCTTAGAAACTTTTTGTTACTTCCCATCCTTGACAGCAGGGGTATCCAGGTTTTCTGAATACAAGGACAAGAGTCTTTCCCCAGTCCACGGGACACCAGTTGTATTTTTAGTGTGTGTTTATGGACAAGATACCTAATGAGGTTATTAGTTTTAAGCCCTCTTTTAAATAGATTGGCATTTTATCATCCACTTACCCATCTGTAGAGACATCCATTCATTTTCTGGTCTTTGGTGCATGCTTTAAAGGTCACCTCTGATACTACAGCTTGGTTCATAGACTGGCAACCGGTTGGCCAGTGGGAAAATCTGAGCCCTTGGTGTGATGTTCCAGGCTTTCCCAGTTGTCCAGCTCATCTCTTCCTGATGCCTGCTCTGCGCGTTTTCCGGCAGCGTTGGACTTTTCCTTACATGGCTCCAGACCTGGGGTTTTTCCTTGTCCTTCTGTCTTTATAAACCGGGAGCTGCTTCTGATTCATCTCTGTACCCCTGTGTCCAGTACCAAGCCTGGCACGAAGTACGTATCTGAGGGTGCCGGCTGAGGCTGTGGGCAGGAACTAGGCCACCAGGGTTGAATCCTAGCTCTGGGGACTAACATGGGGAACTTGGGGCATGTTGTTGAGCTCTCTGCTCCTCGGTATTCTTATCTTCAGAATGGGGATAATAATAGCAATGATCTCACAAGAGGATGAAATGAGTTAATACATGGACAAGCGCTTCAGTACAGGGACTGGCCCATGGTATAATGCTCAGTAAATTTTGGGATTATTATTGTTGTTATTGTCATGTAAATGTTTGGTAGACAGAATCTCTTGGAAGGGCTTTCCTTCCCTCCCTTGCCACCAGACTGACTCCTACTTCTTCTTTAAGACCCAGCTCAAGTGCCGTCTCCTTCCAGAAGCCTTCCCTTTCTCCCTAGGCTGGGTTTTGGTGGAGCTCTAGAACACACACAGCCCTTATCCTTCCTTTTGCCATAGCACTGTTCACCCTGTGGTGATTTTCTGTTGACTTCTGTGTTCTTGAGGACAGGGGCAGAGTTTCCTGATCCCTGCATGGCACGGGGTCTGGCTCAGAGTGGATTTCTGGGAAGGCTGGGGATGGGATCCAACCCAGTCTCTGTCCAGTTTGTGTGCTCTTGTTTTTCCCACATGGTTGAACACATAGTAAGCTCTCGGTGTATGTGAGACTGACAAATATGCAAGGAGTTCCCACATGTGCATGCACTCATATTCCCTTTCCAGTGCCTACTCTGGGCTCTGCATAATGACGGCTGTCCCTAGCTTGCTAGGGGACCTTGGGCATGTCCTCTCACCTGTCTGGGCCTCCCTATCCTCTCGTTTCTGGGAAGAGTTGGCCTCAGTGATCACAGGCCTTTCTGGGATGCAAGGACAGGCCAGGGGCTTGTAGAGGAGCTAGGGGCATGACGGCTGTCCCAGAGGGACTGGCCCAGGATGGTAAATACTCTCTGCCACACACCCTCCCTCCCTCCAAGGCAAAATTTCAGGCATTTTAAAATGTGTGTCATCTTGGTGGTTTAAAGAGCAGATATTGGTGGTTATACTACATCTGACCCAAACCCCTCTAAGATGAAGAACCTCGGACCAGGTGTTAGAACTGAGGACCGGGAGCCAGACCGTGGGTCTCCGAGGTCCTGCCGAGGGGTGGAAATTGGTGTACAGACCCTGGATCCCCACTCCAGGTCAGGTTTCAACAGAGCTCCCTGGGGGCATCATGTCGGCCTGCTGGCTTCTCTCCAGGCCTGTTACGGCTTCAGGGCTGTAAACCATAAGCTCTGCCCAAATCATTACTGTTCATTCAATCCCCCCCTTGAACAGATGGGAAGACTAAGGTTCAGAGAGGCCATGTTGTTACTTGTGCAAATGTGGCCACATGGCATTTGGAGTCAGAACTGGGTTCAGACCCTTACTACAGACTACTTACTACACCACTTGCTGAATCTTGGCCAAGGTCACTAATGGTGAGCCTCGGTCTTCCTCATTTGTAAAATGGAGGTAATTCCTGTCTTCTAGGGCTGATGTGGGGAGCACCTAGCTCAGGGGCTAGCACCCAGTAGGCATGTTAACAGAAATGAACTGCTGTTGCTGCTGGTCTTACTGAGAGAGAGCTGGGACAGGTGCACAGGCCTCACTTCCTCTGACGCTCTTCTACAGCACAGTACCCTATCCCCTCTCTCTGGTGCTTGTTTTTCTTTTCTTTCCATTTTTTTTTAAAGATTTTATTTATTTATTTGACAGAGAGAAAGAGAGAGAGAGAGATATCACAAGTAGGCAGAGAGGCAGTAGGAGAGAGGAAGAAGGCTCCCTCCTGAGCAGAGAGCCTGATGCGGGGCTCTATCCCAAGACCCTGAGATCATGACCTGAACGGAAGGCAGAGGCTTAACCCACTGAGCCACTCAGGCACCCCTTGTTTCTCTTTTTTTGGTGAAGTTAGAGGAGTAAGGACTCTGGAGTCTCTGAGAGGCTGAGATTCTGATCCAGGCGCTAGAGGACACAGATGTGATTGGCTGGCATCTTGGCCTCACTGGGGGTTGCGGGGAGGTAAGGGCTGTGGTCCCTGCTGACGCGGGCATGGGCTGCCTCAGTGTAGCTGTCTGACTGGTCCCGGCTCTGGGTAGTCCAAGACCCTCACATAGTCTGTGGTGGCTCTGGTGTTCAGCAGCAGGGGGAGGCGGGAGGAGGTATAGGAAGGGCCAGGAGGCAGAGCGCCCCGCCCCCTGTTTATTGGGTTGGGATTTGACTTCTGACTAATACCCAGCTGGACTGCTTTCATTCTCCTTAACTTGTAATGCCATTACTGTTCTGCCCTCCCTTCCCCATGCATGCAGGTGCTTCCATTTGTTGAACCCTATTGTGAGTAAGTAGAGAACCCACAGGGCTGTTTAATTCTTTCTACATTTACTCTTTGTGGGGAAGCATCAGCACCCTCATTTTACACATGAGAAAAGCTGAGGCCCGGAGAGGCTAAGTGGCCTGCCCCAAATTCCAGAGCTAGTAGGTGCCAGTCTCCCTCCAGGATCCTGCCCTTCATCGCACCTTGCTACCTCTGTGGGTCCCCTTCAGCTCCTTCAGACCTCTGCTGCCTTGGGCCCAGTCTTGCCCGTGCATCACTGTCGAGAGACCGCCTCTTCCAGCCAGGATTTCCATTCCCTCTTCATCTGCCGACTGCCCTTTGTTACTTTTCTCTCACTGAACAGTCAGGTATTACAGATGCTTGGGTCCACGTTGTCCTCTGTATTGAGACCATGGGCTCCTTGGAGCAGGGTCTGGAGTGAACGCATCTCTGCCCTGTGGTGGGAGTGTGGACCAGAGAACAGAATGAACACAGGACCCCGGCAGAATTCATCTATCCCTTTCCAGTCAAGGGACATCTTCCTGGGGCTGTTCCTCAAGCAGATTTTTGGGAAAGCAACCTAGAGTGGGTTTCTATTTCGGAGACTCAGCTTCGCATTTTTAAAATGGGGGACAGTGAGTCCCTGCCCAGCCAGTCATCAGGAACCTATGGGGTACAGTGTATGAAAGTGTCCTGAAAACGGGGAGGGCTGTATGGGTTTGCTTGTTGGTTGGTTCGTTCATCAGCGTGTACTGAACGGCTTCTGTAGCCCAAGCCTTGGGTTGGCCCTGGAGACTCTGTGGTGGTCTAACAGAGCCCTCGCTTGCGTGGAGCTTGTAGTCTGGAGAGCAGTGGACAGTTGGGTGAATGTGTGCAGGGCCTCTCCCAGCCCGGCTGGGTCCCCATTCCTCCTCTGTGCCGCTTTACCACCTTATCACCTGCTTTGCTGTCCTGAGCAGACTCCTGAGCTCAGCCAGTCTAATGCCTCATGACCTGGGACCGTGTCTCTGAGCCTGGGTTTGCAGGCATAGGAAATGGAAGTATTTGCCAGCTTAGCTCCCCTTGCAAAGCTGGTGAGAGATTCAGTGAGGTCTGCGGGGAAGGGCAGGACAACCTGGAGGAGGGTAGTCAGTCCCAAGGAGGGGGACCACCTTTGCCAGCCCCTTTCTTGTACCTGTTACTTGCTTAAACTTTCCTCTTGGAGGGAATGCCCTTTTTCATCGTCTCTGGGAATATAGGCCGAGAACTTTTATTCTGCAAAATCTTTAGAGTCTCTCCTGTCCCAGCCTCACATGCTTCTCTTCCCACTCCTCCCAGTCTGCTGGTGGAAGGTGGCTCTGGCTGCTCACACAGGAGAGCTCTCAGCTAGAGAGACCCAGAGACAAGTAAATTCCCATTGTGTGATATTGGGCATGGGGAGGGGGCGGTGGGGTTGTTAGGGGCCCTCCTTCCTCCACCCCCCTCCATTTTCAGTATACTGTCACAATCACTTACTGAACACTGCCAGACACTGGATTATCTTTTTTAATTGATGACTTTAAATAAAAATTCCCCCCCCCCCCATTTTTGCATTCCTACATCTTCACCAACACTTGGTATTGTAATTCTTTTTAAATGTAACCATTCTGGTTGGTGGATGGGTGGTGGAATCTGTTTTAATTTGTGAATGGGCAGTAATGTTGAACATTTTTCCACATGCTGACTGACCACCAGTCTCTCTCTTTTGTGATGTGCCCTTTCAAGGCATTTACCTATTTTTTTTTATTGAGTAGTCTTTTTTTTTAAGATTTTATTTATTTATTTGGCAGAGAGAGAGAGAGAGATCACAAATAGGCAGAGAGGCAGTCAGAGAGAGAGGGGAAAGCAGGCTCCCTGCTGAGCAGAGAGCCCAATGTGGGGCTCGATCCCAGGACCCTGAGATCATGACCTGAGCGGAAGGCAGAGGCTTAACCCACCTAGCCACCCTGGTGCCCCTTTATTGAGTAGTCTTGTGTTAAGTAACTAAAACTTACTTTTTAGTAAGTTTTAAGTATTCTCTTGTATGTTCTGGAGAGAAAACCTCTGTCAGTTACATGTATTGGGAATATTTTCCCAGCCTGGGATTTGCCTTTCCATTTTGGTCTTTGAAGTTTCCTTTCCCCTTCTTCCTTGTCTTCTTCTTCTTTTTTAATTAAGGATTTTTTTTCTAAGTAATCTCTTCACCCAATGTGGGGCTCAAACTCACAACCCCAAGATCAAGAGTCCCATGGTCCCACTGAACCAGTGGGACCAAGAGTCCCACTGAACCAGCCAGGCACCCCTTCTTTTTCTTTTTTTCTTTTTTTAAAGGATCGTCTTGTGTAATTTTAAACTACCCTGTGATGTAAGTGTTTTTATGGAACACTTTTAAAATTAAAATAAATTACAATTAAATAAAATTGAAAATCCAGTCCCTCAGTCATATGAGCCACATTTCAAGTGCTTAGTAGACACCTGTGGCTGGTGACCACCCATAATGGATGGAACAGAGGTGGAACATTTCTATCACCACAGAAAATTCAGTTGGACAGCACCAGTCTAGAATGTCATTCTTTAATTTATTCATTTGTTCAGCAAATGCTTCCTGGAACCCTATCATATGCTAGGCTTTATAAGCGGCCCTGGATAAGTGGGCGTAGCCCAGGCTCAGCCTCTGCCTTGGGGGGGTCGGCAGGTGGACATAGTAACTTGGAGGTAGGGCTGGCATGCTGGTTACCAGGACTGGCTCCTGTTGTGAATGGGACGTGAGCCCTAGGGTCTGTCCTGATCTCAGGAGAGCTCACAGGTCAGCACTGACAAAGTGTATCAGAGCAGACTTTCTCGAGAAGCAGCATTTGCGTGGCTGGTTTCTCCTGGTTCCCCCCAGAAGCAGCCCAGAGAGGGCAGATGGTTCATGGAAGGACATCTCTGAAGCTGGAATCACGGTCAAGGCTTCCTCCTGGCTCCCAGCTATAGCCTCTCAGATAGGAGTGCTTTCTTGACTTGTGACAAATTGCTTTCTGTTATTTATAATTCTGCTTTGAGAGGTGGATTACCCTTTGAAAAATAATTTGGCTTGTTTTTATTCTTTATTTTTAATTTTTTTTTTTTTTTTTACTTATGTTGGTAGTATATACTTATAGAAGAATTGGAAACTATAGAAGCATATGCAGATGGAAATAACATTTGCTTATAATTTTACTCCCCCCTTGGCCCCCACACAAAGGCTGCCATTTACATTTTGGTATATTTCATTTCTCTTCTTTTTTTTAAATAGTTACTTTATATTAATTATATTTTTTGTATCCTTGAGATCATTCTGAATATAGTCTTATGTACTTATTTTTAAACTCCACATTCTATTGTAATAAACCTCTTCCACGTTATTAAAATTCCTTGTAAACATTCAAAAATATATGCATTTTATTAAATTTGTCAAATATTTTTAAATAGGCAGCCCCTTAAAATAGTTTAAAATTCAGAAGACCCAAAAAGGGTTCTTAGGAAAGTCTTCCTTTTGTCTTTTTTCCCCCTGCCCCGTTCGGTCCCTTTGCTGGTGACAGCTGGCAATGCTTGGCCTCTCAGAGGGAATTTATGCCCAGACAAACAAATCTGTGTATATATTACTTGCACAGGGTTAGAATTTTTTACCTCTTCCCTTCGTATAGATAATGCTGCAATAAACTTCAGGCAGTAAAGCCCTGCTTGCATCTCTGATTATTTTCTTAGGCTGGATCTGGATCCTCAGAGATTAAAATGACTGGGTGAGAGGGTAGTAACATTTGACACAAATTGTCAAATAGGTCTTCAGAGGGTTGCACCCATTTTCACAACTGCATGCCACATTCTAGAGAACTTACTTCCCTGCACCTTCACCAGAGTTTCCAAAATAATTTCCTAATTTGAAGGTGGAGGTGACATCCGGTTATCGTTTTGTTTTACATTTATTTGAATGTTAGTGTAGCTGCACGTCTGTTTCGTGTCAGTTCACATTCACACCTCCTCTTTTGCAAGTTGGTATTTACATTGGAGTCTGAATATCTTACTTAAAAAATTTAAACATTTACTATTCCATATAGGTAGACTGTAAGCTGAGAATGTTAATGCTTTGTTCATCGTATCTGTTGCTAATATTTTTAGGAGTCTGCTGTTTAAAGTTTTTAATGATAATTTTAAAACAAAAATTTGAAATTTTTTATATAGTCATATTTCCCAAGACTTTCCTCTGTCATTTCCTTCCTTGCTCTTCTTTTTGTCATTGGCCAAGTGCTGTTGTTTGCTTTTGTTACTATTTTCGGGAGCTTGTTTTATTAACATTCTAAGAACAAATTCATATTTTTAGTGAAATAATGCTAACCAGTTTTTAAAAATCACGTAATAAAGAGAGCAGGTCTCCGGTCTTCGTGGGCCCACTCCTGGGGGCAGCTGCCTTCAGCCAGGGCTGCTGGGGGTCGCACCTCCAGGGGGCGCCACTTAACCCCATCTATATGAACGATGCTCCCTAGACTTGGGCAACACGGTGGCCCCACCTTCAACTTACTTAGTTGTCTTTTTCTAATATTTTCTTCCACGTGTCTAGGTTACAAAAACAAAAGCAAGAGCTAAACATGGTACCGACTGTGGTCCAGTCATGCTCTAAGCATGTTACAAACATAATTCCCATAATTCTCCCAGCAACGCTGTGAAGGCGTTTACTCTTATTTTCCCGGATTTGCAGACGAGAAGACATAGCCAGAGGAGGAGAGTGACTTGTCCCGGGCTACACAGCTGGTGAGTGGTGAAGCCCTAATCGCTGTGCTCCTCAGCCTCTAAGATTTGTGGGGCTGTCTCTGGGTCCTGAGTACCCATTGTTGACTGGCACCTGTTATGGCCAATGAGGATTCCGATCTCGAAAGCCCCGCCTACAGCCCGGTTCTTTCCCCGCCTGCGCGCCCGGCACTCCCAGGCTGCCTCGCAGTCTCTGCTTGGCCTTGCGCGGTGGGGATTGGGTGTAATCCCCGGTGGGGATTTTGCCCTCAGGGGTCTGGCTGAGCCCCGACACTAGGGATTGACCAGAGGCACTGGTGGTCACCTTCTAAAGCGGGACTTCACTGCGTTCTAAACCCGGCTGTAGGTGCCCAAACTAAACTGGGGTTTTGGGATCCTTACCTGGCATGCCCTTGGGTTGGCTTGGATTTCTCCAAATTCTCCAAAGAGGGGATTTCTTCAGAGGCAGTTGTTGAAAAGCTGTGACGTTTTGTTCCCCCATGGCTGGCGGCGGGGAGGAGGGGGAAAGGATTGTTTTCTCCTCTCCACAACTCAAGTGAGGGGGTTCGGAGGGGTCCACCCAGAGAGGCCGGCACAGCTCCTGAAGCTGAGGAATGGTTGTGTCTCTCCCCGCCTGATGAGGTTGAAGAGGGTGGCTGCACCATTGCCACCTGTGACGGGGCAGGAGGTTGTGTTCTGGGGGACCTGCCTGGTGGTGGTTCTCAGACCTACCCTCTCTGCCCAAGATGGCATCTTGCCAGGCAGGGGAGAGAGAGACTGGAGGTGTCCCACAGGATACAGTGGGGGTGGGAGGGTGTCTGCCAACCAGGGGAGCTCTCCCACTGAACAGCTGGCTCCACAGAGCTCCCACAAAGGCCGGCAAGGGAGTCCCTTTGTGCCACTGCAATGGACAGAGTAAGGAGGCTGGAGACGTTGCCCCGCACAGAGTTCCCAGCCTGAGGCAGGTCTGAGGTGTGGGAAGGGAGGAGCTTCCCTATAAATGAAGCTCAGTGTTGAGATTATTAATCTGGATGGGACATCTTAATTACTAAACCGAGACTGTCAAGGGACTGAAGTGTCTGGAAGATGTTTTATGATCTATGAATGAGCCAACGAGTTATGGGACTTCCAGAGACTTCTCGGGGGTGGGGATGGGCATGGGGAGCAAGTCAGCAGGTTGGGTTTTAAAAGGGACAAGTTGTAGAGAGGGGGGACTTGGGAAGGGAGAGGGAATGATAAATTGTTTCTATAGCCCTCTCTGGGGTCCACTTTTTCAGCATAGTGTTAGGTTTGGCACAGGTGGTGGAATCAAGTCCTATACTATGGGAACTTTTCCTTTAGAGTGCAATTCGTTGTTTTCCTGGATATATATCCCCTCTTTCTTCATTTGCTAGCCTCATATTTATGTATCTGTTATTATTTCTCCCTAAACATACCATCAGTTTTGTGGCACCTGTCAATCATACTTTCCCAAATGCACGAACACATCAGGATATCTTCGTTCCGTGTCTTCTGCACCTCAATGAAGTAAGAGCCAGTCTACTGCACGGTTGACCTCCTGGGGCCCTTCTTTGAAGCTCTCCTTTGCAGGACTTCCCATTTCTTGGTTCATGTCTGTATCATGCACTACAACTGGTTTAAGCAGAAAAGAGATTTTTTTTAAAAGGATGCTGGGTGGCTCTCATAATTGCCTACTAAGGCTAGAGACCCAGGCTTGGAAGCTACATAGCCAAGAATCTAACTCCAAATCCTGCGACAGGGCTGTGCAGTGAAAACAGTGGGTGACAGACATTGGCAGCAGAGCCACGGTCCTTTGTCATTGGCTCTTGCTGACTGCTTGTTTTTACACGTGCCATTGGAGGCTGCAAAGGGAGGCTGGGAAACTTGTCCTTTCTTCATTCAATAAATTTGTGTTGAGCACCTCCTATGAGCTAGGTACTCTTCTAGATGCTGAGAAAGTAAGCCAACAGGCAAAAAAATTTCTACACTCATGAAACTTACATTCTAGAGGGGGGAGGCACAGTTATGAAGTGAACAAGTTAAATATAAAGTTGACCAAATGATGGTAATACTATGGAGAAAAAGCAGAGGAAGATGCGGGGACTACTGCTTTACAGGGTGCTCATGGTAGGGAACATGGGTGGACAAAGGCAAAGGATGTGAGGGATCAGATATTTTCAGCTTCTGTGTGTATTTTCATTGTGTGTGTGTGTGTGGGGGGGAGTTTGAAGTGGAGTGGGGGGGATGCTTTATAAGGTGAGTAATTTTCCCAGTAGAAGAAAGGGATTCAGATGCTGGAACCCAGAAAGAAAGGCAAATGCCCTTTGCATTGTATTTTCTTGTTTTCTTGGTGTAACCCTGTAATTTGCTGGAGAGCATCCTCCAGTGAAGTTGGAAGAGGTCAGTAAAGATGATTGTCTGAAAAGCGTCTCATTCTTGGCTGTTTGGTGGAGAATTTTGGTAATAAGAACTGTAATTCCAGTGCTTATGACTATGTGTTAGGCATAGTTAACTTGAACTCATTCATCCTTATACCAAGCCATTAAAGTAGGTGGTAGAGATGATTACTGTGCTTGTTCTACAGACGAGGAAACCAAGATCCAGTGAAGTTAAGTAACTTGGCCATGGTCACACAGCCAGTGAGTGGCAGGGCCAGGATCAGAACTCAGACGTCCAGCTTCAGAGCTGATCCTGTTAAGAATTGTGACAATATTGTCCCATTGTCTTCCGGCTTCCCTCCTTGCTGTGGACAGTTCTGGTGCCATGATTCCAGAGGCTTTGCCTAGGTTCCTTCCCCACTCCCCATCATCTGTTTTCTAGAAGATTTCTAGATATTCTCTCCATCCCTAGTGCTGTGAAACTTTCCAGTGATGTGCCTTGATGTGGATTTTTTCCCCATTAATTAGGCTGGGTGCTTGGTGGGCCCTTTGCATCATGAATCTGGAGATTCAAAATTTTTTTCCATACCACGTCTTTCTTGTCCTTTTCTGGAAATCCTACTAGTTGTTCTGTATTGATCCTCTAATTTTCTTGCCTTTTTGTCTTTGATCTGTTTCCTGAAAATTTCTTTGACTTTATCTCCCATTTATTTATTTTTTATTTCAGTTTGTAAAAGCACCCCATCTCTAATGATTCCTTTTCATGCATTCTGTCTCTGTTTATGAATGCAATCTCTTAGCATATCTCTCTGAGGAAATTAAGATTCTATATTTATTTATTAAAACACTTATTTATTTTAGAGAGAGAGAGAGAGCATGCATGCACAAGTGGGGACAGGGGTGGGAGAGCAGACAGAAAGGGAGAAGCAGACCCCCTGCTGAGCGGGGAGCCCGACGGGTCTCCATCCCAGGACCCTGAGATCCTGACCTGAGCCAAAGGCAGATGCTTAACTGACTTAGCCACCCAGGAGCCCCATGGATTTTATTTTTTAAAATTTTTAATTTATAGTTATTACTTTTTTGATTATTGGGATTTTAAACCACTTCTTTCCTGTGCCCTGGGTTCCTGTTTTCCATTTGATGGACTGGGTTCATCCTTCCAGGTTACATGCTGTGACAGTTGTCTGACCTTAGAAAGACATCCCGTTATACTAACCCTCCTGCTTTTCACTGTGGACCCTGGTGCCCTCCCTGCCCAGCTCGTGTGTTCAGAAGTGGTCAGTACAAGCACTGTTTCCAAAAAGCCATCTTTCTCACCCCCAGCCCCCAGCCCTGGCTGAGGCTGCACCCCCACGCCTGCCTGTTGGATGGTGCTGGAGGAGCCCCCCACGTGCCTGAGGGTCTGCCTCCCTCGTCAGCCCAGAGCTCCGGAGTGCCCCTCCAGAGCCCCCCTCCTCACTGGGTGCTCCTGGAGCCCTCCTTTTGTCAAAGGCCAAACCACCCGCTCCCATTTCCCTTGGAGACTTGGCCCATCGGTCTCCTGTCCTGCTGTGTCAATCTCGCGTGCTCCTGCTCCCTTGCCAGTCTCACCCCGACGTGCTACAGGACCTCCAGCCAGTCCCTGCCTCAATGGCTCGCTCCCTCCTGCGCTAGCCCCACCTCTGCCTCTGCCCAAAGGTGAGGCGTCCTCAGGAGCTGTGTGGGAAGTCTCCCTTCCCACTTTCGAGGCCTGCCTGCCCCATCCACATATGGCTTGTTAAGCTGTCCTATGGCCTCCGTGTGGCCTGATTGAGCCATCCTGCCTGTCCCCATGCCAGGACCCTGCAGCCGCGTTCGGCACAGGGACAGCTCCAGGTTCCCTCTGCCTGCTGCCCTGCCCTGGCTGCCCTGCCCTGGCTGCCCCTTCTCAGGGCCCCAGTCGGATTCTCCACCCAAGGGTGGAAGTTCTAGAGGCAGTGGCCTCCAGGCTCTGTCCTGCCACGTCTCTGCCACCACCCGCGCCATGCCCCTCCCCGGTACCTCTCTCTTGGTAGCAGCCAGAGCCACCTCACTGGCCTCTCTCGGCATCCCTGCCTCCCTGTATCCACCATCCCATATCATCCTGACAGATGCAGCTGTTGTGAATAGGGTTTCAAATGTAAATCGTAGCACAACACTGTCTAAAGCCCTCCTTTAGTTTTTGGTGCTCCGGCCCTGGCCTTCTGGGCTGAGGCGACGTCCGTTCTCATGGACATGCCCCTCTCTGCCTCCCTCCTGGCTCTTCGGCCCCGCTGACCTTTCTGTCCTCTGAACACAGGAAGCTTGCCCTGCCTCTAGGGCCTTTGCATGGCCTGCTCGCTCTGCCCCTTGCGCTTTTTCAGCGCATCTTCTCGTGCTGGCCTCAGGCGTCCAGTTCGACATCATCTTCCGCCCAGTTCCTCTCTGTGATGTTAACTCTGTTACATTTTCGTCAGGGAGCTTGTCACTCTTCTGATCTTCTTGTTCCTGGTGGGTTACCCTGCACTTGCAAGAAGCAGGTACCTGCGAGAAGCAGTCCCTACAAGAAACTAGGGCCGAGGATGGTTCTTGAAAGGAGTAGGCTCCTGCCCCCAGGTGGGTGGAGCGTGGTCCCATTGCCACTGCGCGTCTCTGGACATCGTCAGTGTTCCTGGGAGGCAGGCCGCTCTTCATCCATCTCTGTGCCCATCTCTGCACAGGGCCTGGCGCAGCATCCGTGGAGGCCAGGTCCCTGTTTGTTGGGGAAAAATGGCATTTCTTGCTATTTTTGTGTAGGCCTTAGTTTTGATGCAGACCACAGCTAGTATAATAGAAAGGATGGTGGGTCGGGGCCCCTGGGTGGTTCAGTTGGTTGAGTGTCTGACTCTTGGTTTCAGCTCAGGTCATGATCTCATGGGTTATGAGATCAAGTCCCGCATCAACGGGTTCTCTCCCTGGGCACCTCCACCCCAACCTCTCTCAAAAATACATAAATACATATTAAAAAAAAATGTCAGGGGGCCATGGTGGACCTGAATTTCCACACAGCCTGGAGCTCTAAGGCTGCTGTGTAAAATGTTTCTGTTTTTTCCTCTGTAGAATGGGATGGTAGTCCATGCCTGGGGGCCCTGTGAAGCTCGGGGGAGATCTAGGGTTGGAAAGGACCTAAAACAACTAACAAAGAGGGGATTTGTGTAACCTGTTCTGCAGTTTTAACGCAGGGACCATTTCTGAGGCACCCACTGGGGCTAGAATAAGCTGCTGTGCTCATGTTTCCACAACTCAGTGAATCTTTCCAACAGCCTTGTGAGACTCCTGACAGTTTTGCTCCAGAAGAAACAGAGGCTCGGAGGAGATGCGTGACTTGCTGGTACCTCTTGGAGCTTGTCATGCCTGCCTCTGTTTTCTTAGGCTCACCTCTGTCTCCTACTACGTTTAGATCTTGTTTGTCTTTAAACCAAAAACCAAAAAAACTCAAACTCCAGATTGCTGGATTTTTTTCTTTGTTTCTTATCCTTCTTTAGTAACTTTTTGGGGGAGGGAAGGATTGGAGAAGGTAGGGGAAGTGGGGACAAGGTCTTAGGACTCCCCCGTGCAGCCCTGTGTGATCTCCAAAGCCAGGGACATGGGTGGCAGGCTCAGCAAGAAGAGGTTCTTCAGCACCCTGTGGATTCATGCCTTTCCAGATGAGCTTGCTGCAGGCTTAGGGGTTCTTCCCTTCCCGCTTTAAAAAAAAAATCTCCTCCCTTTCTCTCCTCTCCTTCTCTCTTGCTTTCTGGCATGTACTCTGTCTGCCTGCCTCTATAGTTGGTTCCCTTCTTTCTCTTGCTGTTTCTTTTTCTTCCTTTTTGGTGTCTCTCTACTGTCTCTACTTCTTTCTCTTCTTCCTTCTGGAGCTTTCCATGTCTTTCTGTCTAAGCTTCTCTCTGCCTCATTGCCCATGTTTTTTTCCTTCCTTCTCCCTGCTTCTGCCTTCCTGGGTCCTTATTTCCGTTTACGTTCCCTCTACCTGCCGTTTCTGGCAAGTGCCCCTTTTGTGGTTGTGAGAAGCGAAGAATCTTTGTGGTAGCCCGTGGTGGCTCTTCCCGGCACCTGAGCTGCCCTGGGAGAAGCCTACAAGGACACAGGGCCCCGGGAGAACTGGACACAGTCCTGGGGGCAGGCTGGGAGGAAGGCAGGCCTCCGCAGGTCACTCTGGCTGCCGGCCCCTGGGGACAGGTCTGAAGATGACCCTACTGCCCGTGACCTTATTCAGTTAGGGGATGCTCACTGACCCTCCCTCTGTTCAGGTGCTGGGCTGGGCACTGAGACACTGCTGTGCCCTAAGGGGGCTTTGTTAGGGACGCAGAGTCAGAAAGCGCCAGTAGTGGTGGGTGATTATCAGCTGTATACAAAGGACACCGCAGGGGCTTTATGACTCCTGGTGCGGGTGCAGGCTTCTCCGCAGACAGTTTGCGTGGGCCAGGCTCTGAAGGAGGGGGGGGCCTTTCACTGCAGGTGAACAAGGACAAGGCCTTCTAGGCCCTCTTATTCTCTCTCTCTTTTTTTATTTTTTAGAGAAAGAGAGTGGGGAGGGGCAGAGGGAGAGAGAGAATCTGAAGTAGGCCCCTCGCTCAGTGTGGAGCCTGACACAGGGCTCGATCTCATAATCCAGAGATCAAGACCTGTAGGCTATCTTACTCAAAGTATGGTTTCCGGGGCAGCTGGGTGGTGCGTTTAGTTGGGCGTCCAAGTCTTGGTTTCGGCTCAGGTCATGATGTCAGGGTCATGAGATCAAACCCCACATCAGGCTCGGCACTCAGTGGGGAGTCGACATGAGACTCTCTCCCTCTCTCCCTTTGCCCCTCCCCCCATGCTCTCTTTCTCTGTTCCTCCTCTCTCTCTCCCTAGCTTTCTTAAATAAGTAAATCTTTAAAAAACAACAACAACAAAGTATGGTTTGCAGACCAACGGCACGGGCGTCACCTGGGAGCTTCTTAGAAATGCAGAATCCCGGCCCCACCGCAGACGTACTGTTTCAGAATCTGCCTTTGAACAAGATTTCCAGGTGATTCGTGGGCACACGGAAGCTGGAGGAGCCCTGCTCTAGGCCAAGGCTGTGCAAAGGGCAGGTTGTGGGGAGAGCCGGTGTGTTGAGCAGTGCGGAGGAATTTGGTGTTGCAGGGGCAGAGATGTGGCTGAAGGTGGCCGGAATGAGGCAAGAAAGGAAGGTAGGAGTCAAACTGCACTGGGCCTTGAATGACCCACTAAGGATGAGAGGGGAGCTGAGGCTATGCCTGCTGCTTCCCAGACCTGCCAGACCCATAGACCCACAGGCCACTGTGTCCACAAAGACCTTTCAGGATCATCAGATCCTGTCTTTGTATGAGGTGAATGGAGGAAACTGAAGCCCAGCGACTCCAGGTGACTCACTTAAGGTCACACAGCAGATAGGGGGTGGGATGGACAGCTGGTGCTATTTGGGGATGTATTTGTTTGTGATAAGAGTGATTGCTGCTCAGTAAGGTCATGCCGTAGGCCAGGTGTGGAATCAGGTGCTTCCCGTTGGGGCAGTGAAATAGGTCTTTCCCCTTTTGTGATCCACATTTACCACACGAGACACTAAGGCTCTGAGAGGTAAAGTCACCTGCTTATGGACGAGTGACTGAAGAACAGAGCTGGGCTCTGAATTTATGTTTGGCTGACTCCAGGGCCCATGTGACCTGCCCCCCGGAGGACAGGCTGAGAAGCTTGAGCATGATCCTGGAGGCCGTGGGAAGCTGCAGGTAGGACCTGGTCAGACCCTGCTTTGGGGGAAGATTGCATGGGGGCGGGGGCGAGCACTAAGCTCTCTGGGTGGCCTTGGGTGAGCAAGCTCCTTGGTCTTGGTTTCTCCCCTGCTGGGTTTCCATGGCAGTTCTAGCAGAGTCCTGAAGGTCCGCTCTGAGTCTGACTCTGCGTATGTCGTGCTGTGATGTGTCACGTCAGAGCGGCTGGAGGTGGCTCGACCCTGCTGCCCATGGGTATTTTCCTGCTGGCCTGTAATAGGGTGCAGGGAGTTTCAGTCCTGGGGTCGAGGCGGAGAAACAAGGCTGCAGAATGGCCGAATGGGGGGCAGCTGTGTTGAGGGAGGAGTTGACCGGCCCCTCCAGCTCGGCCACCAGGGCTGACTCCGTCCCACATGTGATTCTGATTAGGCGGCCTGTGTAAAAGTTACCTAAACACTACTCTAATTACTCTGTTTAGGAACATTCATATGCGTGGGAGGGTGCCTGGCACTGGCTTCCCACATGTGCTGGGGGTCTGCGGGGAGGACCGCATTTGCACGAGCGTGACAGGCACCGCGTTGGAACGTCGCAGCCACCCGGGGACGGGGCTCCTGCTGGACGAGCTCAGGGGGTTCTTCCCAGGGGCCCGGCAGGCAGTCGGGGAGGAGTGACTCCCCGACACTTGCTTGTGGCGGAGAGCTCCTTTAGTCTCTCATCCTCCACTGTAGAGTAGGTGGCACTGTCCCCACAGGGAATAAGGTGGCATTTCAAAGGTGCATAGAGCGACAGAGCATGGATTCGGATCCGGAGTTGGCCAGACTGGTCCTCTCGCTGTGTAACCTCGGGCAGGTCCCTTCGCCTCTTTGAGCCTCAGCTCTCGTCTAAGACCATCTGTCTCACAGGCTCATTGTGAAGATGAAATGAACTAAGTGCCCCGTGAGAGGACTTGACATATGACCAGGGCCACCATGGGGCACAGCTCCACTTGTGAGGAACCCTGGGCTCTGTGCTACACACATGACTCTGGGGGTGACGTGCACAAGGCCCGGGGGCTATTTATTTCATTGACAGTTGTGTGGGGGAACACCTTGGCTGGGTGTGGTTCAGGGGTGCCCCCTGGAGGTGGAGAGGGATGGCTGAACATGGGGCAGTACCCAGGAGGACTCTTGGGGCGTTAAGAAGGCGCTGCTTTCCTGGCTGCGTGGGCAGTCCCTGCAGGGGTCTACGGGGGATGGACTGTCAGTGTTTCCCATCCACAGATGAGGGGGTGTGGGCAGCATGCTATCCTCAGGAAACTGGCGACACCGGTAACGATCTCTTGTACCTTGAACTTTGCCCACCCAACTTCCACTCTTCTCTGTCTGTGGATATGCCCATGTGTCTTGGCTCCTGCCCCCAATGATAAGGCGTTCATCGATCCAGCCCTACAGCCATCTTCATGCCCATTTGTGCGAACACCCATCAGTATTTTCATACCTCTACCCAGTCGCAGCCCACATTCACCAAGCTGGTCATGTCCCCTGCTCCTGATATGCAAAGATTACCCTCTGCTGAGTCGGAACTACCTCTTTTGGAGGGGGTGCGTGGCTGGCTTTGACATCAAGGAAGGCTGTTAACTTCGGGACTCTGCTTCACAGATGAAGCAGATCAGAGAGTGAGTCTGAAGGAGTCTTTCCTTGCCAGTTCTCCTTCCCCTTTTGCTTACTTGTCCGTTTATCCATTCACCCACTTTTCATTCATGTGTCCATCCATCTAACCGTCTCTCCAGCCTCCCACCTACTTCCCCACTCATGTTTATAACTGACCAGGAAATCACCTAACTGCCAGAGCCACCCAGCCGCCCTACTGCCTGTTCACCTGCCCACCTGCCTCGTTGCTCATTCACCTTCACATCATCAGCAAATATATTTTTAAGACTCCAAAATGGAAGAGGCGCTGGGATTCTGGACTACTAGCCTGATGTATGACCTGCATTACTTGCGTTCCTGGGACCTGTTTCAAAGCTCTGATATTCTGTATTATGTGGAAACCCAAGACAGGGGTCCTACTCTCATTATCCAACAAATCCATATACACAACAGTTGCTGAGTACTTACTGTGTACCTTACACTTCTCTAGACACTTGGGATCCTGTGGGGAACAAGGCAGACAATCCTTGACCTTGTGGAGTTTACCTTCTAGTAAGGGAGACAGACACTAAGTAAGCAAACAAAAAAATAAAGATTGCTGTATGTGCCTCTGTGTGCTGGGAATGGGCTAGGAAACTCCTCAGGGAGCTTCCAGTCTAGTTGGAGGTGAAATAGGTCTGGGCAAAGAGAACGTTCACAAGGTCTGTGTGCTGTGCTCCGAACTGGAGTGCATGTAAGTATGGAAGGACCACAGGAGGCTAGAGAGGCAACCAAGGAGGACTTCCCCAGGACGGGAGCCTACAATTCAGCCTAGGAAGTTACAGTACAGGGGAACCTGCTGATACACATAGACCAAACATCATCTGACCCCAAGTGCCATCCCGATGCCCTGGATCCAGTGTTGGCCACCGTATCAACTTGCTGGGTGAAGCCAGGCCCTTGTTCATGTTGAGCTCCTGTCCTAGAATCACGAAATGATGGAGTTGGACTAAATATGCTATAAAGTCTCCTGGACCATGACTCTGAGATAAGTGAATTTAATTAAAAGGGGAGACATATTTATATCATGTTTTATTATGCATTCTTGAATATACCATTTTGAGTAATAATCCTTGTTACATTCTTATAAGGGGAGGACGTGCTACCCCCATTTCGCAGATGAGAAAACTGAGTCTTCCCACTCTGTCAAGCCACCTGCCATCTTTGCTTTCCTTTCAAAGATTTAGGAAAAGCTTCAGTGAGGGTTGGTGGGTGGGTGTGTCTGAAATGGTAGGTATTTGGGGTACCGGTGTCCCTCTTTGTCTAGTACCTCATCTAAGATGGCAAATGCTTATTTTCATTTCTGTTTAAGGAAAAAAAAAATCAATGAATGGTTTTGGTGTCTTAAATAGCAGGAACCCTGGATTAGAAGGTGTTGTTATTAACTGCTTTCTTATCAGACAAGCCTTGGCAGCAGGCTTTGGTCTTAAATGGCAGAACTAGGACCTGAACCCAGGGCTGTTGGATTCTCCAGACCTCTTCCTCTTTCCCCTGTCTCCATTTCAGGGCTCTCGAAACAGCCTGGAAGAGTGCCCGGGAAGTCGGAAGAGAAGAGGGAAGGCTTTTATCATACCACCTTCTCATCCATCCTCCATATGAGAAAATTGGGGGATGTGCTCTTTTTTTTTTTTAAAGAAGGTTCTTGGGCTCTAAGAGTCGTTTTGCTGTGGAAATGGCGAGGTTCGGTCCAGCTAGCAAGGCTTTGTGATTTAGCAGGTGCTGTAGAGGCAGATTCTTTTGTTGAAGGGCTCTGTGTGCACTCACACTATGCAGACGGGCCTAGCTCCAGCCTCCCTATTAATTAGGAACATTTAGAAACGTTCCTGACTATACCCAGAGTTCCCTCTTGTGAAACTCCACGGGTCAGAGGCCACACATGTTTTGGTTTTCTTATTTGAGGTATTATGTGTTCAAGGTAGATTTATGCTACAACCTTTGTTTATTGACTTGTACTTTTCCCTGTGAACCTAATGGAACATGACAGATGATATTTACAAGGCACGTGTTTCCGATTAAATCATGTGAGACATTAAAGCCCGATAAATGAAAGCCCCTTTGAAAGGCCAGGTTCAGAGAGAAGGAGGCAGTCCCTGGTGGAGCCTTGACAGTGGAATTGCCCCCTCAGCTGTGGCTGTAGGAAATGCAGAAGGTGGCAGCAGTCCCTTCATGTGGAGGGGACCTGTTGGTTGCTACTTCCCAGCTAGAGACCAGAGCTGCATAGAGGTCTGAAAAAAATGGACATGAGGAGCCCTTCTTTCTCTCAACTGTCTGGGGAAGAGAGAAGGGAAAAGAGCACTCCTTTTTAGGGCACCTACTGTGTGCCAGACTCTGTCACATAAGGGCTTTTCTGCGAAGTCTAGCTGAACCTTGTGACAACTATGAGGTTGTTCTTGTGACAACTATGAGGAGGTTCTTGAATGGGCATCAGAATGGCATGGGTTAAGACTGTTGACTCAGCCCACAGGATGGCTTTTAGGTCCCGGATGGCTCTGCCGTCCACTCTCTGTGACTCTGGGCAAATTATTTAATCTCACTGAGCCTTGGTCCCTTCACCTGTAAAATGGGGACAGTAATAGTGTCCATTATTGTCTGTGCTCCATAGTACATTAGCCAACATCACTATCGTTATTAAGTGGAGGCACAGAGAGGCTGAGTAACCAGCCAAGGTCACTGCCAGTAGGGGCTTGTGGCTGGAGCCCAGGCCTCAGCTTCCAGAGCCTTTCCCTGTTGCTCAGGTGGCTCTGGTGGAGGAGCTTGGTCGGGCAGCCTGTGGCCGGGGAGAGCAGCTCGCCTGCCTGCCAACTCCTGCACTGGGATGTGAGGTATTCCCTCAGCCTTCCCCAGACTTCCCGGGAGCATTAATGGGGAAAGCTTCATAGGCAGGATTAGCTGAATTGGGAGTCTTTCCATGGAAGGCAGTTAAAGGATTTGGGTAAATGCAAAAAGTGGAAACAGCTTGGGAAGGCTTTTCTCACCCCTCCCTCCTGCCTTCTCTCTCCCTCCTTTACCCTCCTAGCCTCCTTCCCTTCTTCTGTCCCCTGTTGTCTCAGAAGGGGTCTGGCTGGGAGGGGTGTGTGTGTGTGTTGCTGACCCATGGGACTGAGCACAGTCTGAAGACTCACTTTTTTTTCCTTAGCTGGTCACCTGGCAGCAGGCGACCTGAGAACTAATGAGAACAGATTGAATCCTTTTTTATGCGTACCATTTCTTTTCAGGTCCTCTGAGTAGCCTAATAATCTGAGGGGTTCTGGGGAATCTGGCTTTGGAGTCGGCTAGCTTGGATTTGCCCTCTAGTTTTGCCGCTTGCCAGCTGGGTGCCATGGGCCTGTTGCTTTCTCCCTCTGGGCGCAGTGTCCTCATGACAGAGAGTTGCCATAGTAGATGTGGAGGTCTGGGCAAGAGCTGACACCAGGTTAGAATCTGCCAGATCTTCCCAGGAGGTGCCATAGGGCCTAGGAGAAGCCCCAAGAAGCCAAAGGCCTCCTTGGCTCCTTGCCCAGTATCCTGTTCCATGTGTTGGGAGCAGGTGCGAGTTCAAGCTCATTCTGTGCATTTCCCCTCCCCCGGCCTCTCTTTACTCATCTGCAGAATGGGCAGGTGAATCCCTTTCCTGTCTCATAGCAGGGAGGGCCTAGGGAAGCCCTTGAGAAACTGCAGACCATCTGAGAGACAGTGATGACCCCCCGTGTGTCACATGGGAGGTTACGAAGAGCTTTGCCTCCCTGGAACTCTGCGTTCTCTGTGGCGGGTGTCTGTTTTCAGTGTGAGGCAGTGCTGGGAGTGGAGGTGACTTACTCAAGATATGGGGGGCTAGCAGGCCCCACAGAGCTGGGAGCTGACCTGAGGTCCGTCCCCCCGCAGGTCAGGCTCTGCCCCCCACCCCAATGTTCACTCTCAGAGAGATCCTGGACTCCAGGGGCCGGAATGGCTCATTAAGCCTGCAACAGCTCTAGTTCCCTCTGTCCTAAATGAACTCTCTTCTCTTCTCCCCTCCTTTCCCCCTTCTTTACCACGGTTCATCCGCTCACCTGGACTTCGGGTGATGTGGCTCAGGGGTGCAAGATGGGGAGCCCATTGAATTAAAAGCTCTGCATGAACAAGCGAATAACCCCGTTACTATGTGTGTCCATGGACAAGGTTCCTCTCTGTGCCTTGATTTCTCCCATCAGTAAGACAGGATGGAGAGTGCCTACTTTATTCCTGCCACGAATTTGTTGCAGTGGGGCAAAAGCAGTCCTGACAATGAGCAGGCGGGACCTGGCTCAGAGTGCTGTTAGGCAAGGTGCTGTGATGAGCACAGGGGGTCCCTAGGAGAGGACCTCGTGTTCTGCAGCCTCTGCTGTGAAATGTTTCTTCCAACTGAGAAGGGTTTTTAAGGGCCACGTTTGGTCTTAAATGCACAAGTGGGACAAGGGAGAGGGTTTTGTTTCTTTAGTGGGTAACACTGATTCTCAGAACAAGCTAAACAAATCCCCCCTTATTGAAGAATGTTGCTTGGGGCTAGGCTTGATTAAAATCGGAAAATCTAAGAGGCTTAAATGTGTGCGGTTTGGGCTGTGGAGGGATCTGGAGTGCTTTGCCCTGCCCTGTGTCTCCCTGGCCGTGGTTATAGAGTCATGAGGCCACAGAGGGCCTGTGGTGGTGATTGGCCCATGCAGCACCCCATTTTATCAGCAGGGAGTTGGAAAGCCTCCCTGGATCTGACTGTCCTGGGCTGGGAGGTTTGTGCTGAGGGCTGCGTGGGGACCAGCTTGCTCTATGGATTCTTTGGGACAAAGGCTGTCCTCGTATTCTCAGAAACCTCACACCCTGCTCGCACCTACTCAGGGGAAGGACGACTCCTGCTTTTGAGCATCTCTGGATCCCAGGGTCCATACCAGGAGTCCCCATATATGTGGTCTTTTGTCCATTTCTGTCTTGTTTCCTTCTCTGTGAAATCTGGATAATAATGGTGTCTGTTTCCTAGGGGGCCGGTGAAGGTAAAGTGAATTAATACACAGAAAGAGCTTAGGACATTGTCAGGCACAAGGTAAATGCACGGTAAATAGTAGCTTCCGTGTGGACCCTGCTAGGAAGGGATGGAATTGCTTTTTACACTGATCATGGCTGAGGCTTACAGAGGTAAAGTCATTTGCCCACATTGGTGATGGCAGAGCAGGGGTGCAAGTTTGTGTCCAGTTGGCTTTGAAGCCAGAGAAGTTCTCAGAAGATGAGAGCCTCGATGGCACAATGCTCTTCAGGCGACAGGAGTATCCCTGCAAGGGGATAGACCATGATGGTCTCCAGTGCCACTTTCCCCTGTAAGCCCTGTGAGCAGGTTAGGCTTCTGAGGACAGGGTCCCAAGGCTTGTGGGAGGGTTTTAGTTGGCCAGGTAGTGCCGAGTCTTTGCTTAGAGTTTTATGATCATGTGGAGAATGTGGCTGGAATCTTCTGTGACTGAGGTCTCAAGACAGATGGTCCCTTGCTGACATAGTTGTTCCTCATTAACTGGGCAGGGTCAAGTTTCAGAGCAGACTGCAGAGCGGCGGTAACCCCAGCTCTGGAGAGCATCCCCATACCTCTCACCCCTGCTACTTGGGGGTGCCATTGGGGTGCCCTGGTCCTGGGTAGTGAGTGTGGCTGGAGGGTGAGAAGGAAGCTCTGGCCCACAGCTGGGGGCTCGGGGTTGGCCACCTCTTTCTCAGTCCTCCTTCAGTCAGGACGCCCTGCCCTCCCACCCCACAGGCCATAGATCTGTGCTCCCTGCGCTTTGGCAAGGGGGTGCAAGCAAGGGGAAGGCTCCCTGTGGGACCTGACCTTTATAGTATATTTATCCTGTGCCTGGAGCTGTTCTAAGTGTTTTCTTTATATTAACCCACTGAGTCTTCACCCTAACCCTACTAAGTGGGTACTAATAGGATCCCCATTTTACAGGTGAGGAGAGAGCTTTGATATCCTCCTGGAGAGGCAGTCTGGGGAGGGGGAGGAGCACTGATATTAGAGCCAGGACTGGACTTCTAGCCCCAGCACCAGTATCATCATCATCTCCATCTCCTTCTTCTCCTCCTTCTGCTTCTTTTTTCCTGTAGTCACGTCTGTCATCAAAGTTATTATGATATTATTGACGATATTCTGTATGCTGTGCTTTTCATCCCCATGACTTACTTATTTTATAACTGGAAGTTTGTACCTCTTAATCCCCTTCGCCTCTTTCACCCATCCCCCCACTCACCTCCCCTCTGGCCACCCCCAGTCTGATCTCTGTGTTTATGAGTCTGCGTCTGTTTTGTTGCTTAGGTTCCACATACTAGTGAAATCATGCCGTATTGGTCTTTCTCAGCCTGACTTGGTCACTTAGCATAATATCTTGTGGCTCCGTCCGTGTTGTTGGGAGTGGCAGGATCCCATTCTTTTTTATGGCTGAGTAATATTCCATTGTATGTATATACCACATCTTCTCTATCCATTCATCTATGGGTGGACACTTGGGTTGCTTCCATAGTTTGGCTGTGATCATTCATGCTGCAAAGAACATAGACATGCATATATGTTTTTAAGTTAGTGTTTTCATTTCTTCAGGTAAATGTCCAGAAGTGGAACTGCTGGATCATACGGTGTTTCTGCTTTTAACTGTTTGAGGAACCTCCATACTGTTTTCCATAATGACCGTACAATTGACACTCCCACCAGCTGTGCGTAAGGGGTCCCTTTCTTCCACATCCTCATCTGTACTAGTTATTTCTTGTCTTTTTGATACTAGCCATTCTGAAAGGTATAAGATGATAGCTTGTTGTGGTTTTGATCTGCGTTTCCCTGTTGATTAGTGATGTTGAGCTTTTTTTCACATGTCTGTGAGCCATCTGTATGTCTTCTTTGGAAAAATGTCTTTTCAGGTCCTTTGCCCATTTTTAATCCAATTATTTGTTTGGTTTTTTTTGTGTGTGTGCTGAGTTGTATGAATTCTTTGTATGCTTTGGATATTAATCCTTGGTTGTATATATCATGTGCGAGTATCGTCTCCCACTTAGTAGGCTGCCTTTTTGTCTTGTTGATGGTTTCCTTCACTGTGCAAAAGCTTTTTATTTTGGTGTGGTTCCAATAGTTTATTTTTGTGTTTGTTTCCCTTGCCTGAGGAGACAGATCCAGAAAAGTATTGCTAAGGCTGATGTACAAGAGATTACTGCCTCTGTTCTCTTTTGAGTTTTACGGTTTCAGGTCTCACATTTAGGTCTCTTTAATCCATTTGGAGTTGATTCTTGTGTATGGTGTAAGAAAATGACCCAGTTTCATTCTTTTGGATGTAGCCGTCCAGTTTTCCCACACCATTTTTTTTTTAGGGAGAGAGAAAGAATCTTAGAGTGTACATGCCCGGGGAGGGGCAGTGAGGGGGGACAGAGGGAGAGAGAGAAAATCTTAAACAGGCTCCATGCCCAGCATAGAGCTCCATGTGGGGCTCAGTCTTACAACCCTGAGATCATGACCTGAGCTGAAATCAAGTCAGAGGCTTAACTGACTGAGCCACCCAGCAGTCCCCCCAACATCATTTATCGAAGAGACTATCTTTTTTGCATTGCATACTCTTGCCTGCTTGGTTGAAGATTAATTGATCATGTCAGCATGAGTTTATTTCTGGTCTCCGTATTCTGTTCCATTGATCTATGTGCCTAGTACCATACTGTTTTGATTACTACAACTTTATAGTATATCTTGAAATCTGGAACTGTGATACCTCCAGCTTTGTTCTTTCTTGAGACTGTTTTAGCTCTTCAGGGTCTTTTGTGATTCCATACAAATTTTGGGATTATTTGTTCTAGTTCTATGAAAAATGCCATTGGTATTGGTAAGGATTGCATTGAATCTGTAGGTTGCTTTGGGTAGTGTGGGCATTTAAAAATATTAAGCCTTCTAATCCGTGAGTGTGGAGTATCTTTTCATTTGTTTGGGTCATTTTCAGTATTTTTCATAAGTGTCTTGTAGTTTTCAGAATACAGGTCTTTTACCTCCTTGGTTAAATTCATTCCTGGGTATTTTATTCTTTTCTATTCAATTGTAATTGGGATTATTTTCTTAATTTCTCTTTCTGTCATTTTCATTGCCCTGTCCCCATCTTGACCCTGTAGTGAACATAAGGGTCCACTTGGTGAAGAAGAGTAGAAAAGGGCTGGAAGTAGAAGCCGACTCTGTGAGCAAATGCAGGGAGGGAGAAATAACATGAAGGCCTTCTGCTTGCCTGTAAACATTTATTAAATGCCTACTGTTTGCTGGGCCTTGTTCCAGGGGTTGGGGCACTGGGCTGACTGTGGAGGAGCCTGGGCTTTCTGATAGCAGTAATAGCTAACAGTGGTACAGTCTCTTAATTTTCAAACAAAGTGTGTTCCCAGCATTGTCTTTTTTTAAGTTGAGAAGCAGAAGGACCTGGTCCTTGAGAGCCAGGCTTTTAGGTTTGAATCCTTATTCTGCTACTTATCAGCTTCGGTGATCAGTTCTTTCCATGCCTCAGTTTCTGATCCGTAGAATGGGGATAGCAGTAGGATTTAGAACAGTACCTGGCACGCCGTGAGCCCTCTCAGTCAGTGTTCTTTGGGGAAGGAGAGGAGAGTGTGGGGCAGGAGGGAGATGAGGTGGAGCACATTCTGGGAGCTCCCAATCCCAGAGTTCTTCTTTAAGAGAGAAGATGACTATCCCCGAGTCAGGAGTTTAAAGCCCGGCCCAAACCACAGCGAGATGCCACAGCACACCCACTGGGATGGCTAGAACCAAAAAGACAGACAATAACAAGTGTTGGTGAGGCTGTGGAAAAACCGGAAGCCTCTTATGCTGTTGGCGGGCATATGAGATGGTGCAGCTGCTGTAGAAAACAGGGTCAGTTTTTCGGAAGGCTAAACACGGAATTCCCATGTGACCCAGCGACATGGCTCCTACATATGTAGCTAAGAGAATCGAAAACATACATCTACACAAAACTTGTACACACGTGTCCATAGCAATATTCGTCGTCATACCCAAAATGGATTAACCCAGATGTCCATCAGCCAATGAATGGATAAACAAAATGGAGTTAACCCATGCAGTGGAATATCATTCAGCCATAACGGGGTGAACTACAGATAATGTGTTACCACATGTGAGCCTGGGGAACTGTTATGCTAAGGGAGAAGCTAGAAGTGAAAGGCCATGTATTACATGATTCCGTTTATATGGAATGCCCAGAGTAGGCAAACATACGGGGACGGATAGTGGGTTAGTGGTTGCTGGGGGCTGCGGGGGAGGGAGGGGAAATAAAGAGTGCTTGGTAACAGGTACACAGTTTGTTTTGAGGCTGATGAAAATGTCTGGAAAGGTCGGGCACAGTGATGGGTGTACAACTCTGTGAATATACTAAAATCTGTTAAACAACACTTTAAAAGGGCAAGTCTTGTAGTATACCAGTTCTGCCTTGACTTAAGAAAAAGGAATCAAATTAAAAAAAAAAAAGAAAAAAAAAGAAAAAGGAATCAGAAAACCGAAAGCCTTGCTACTCTGACCCCTTCCCCTCCCCCGGGGCCCCCATCTCACTCTGCACCCTAGCCAGTAATACCTGGTGCAGCCAAATCTGTGCTCATGTGCCTGTCTGTCCCGTTCCTCCTCGGCAGGCTGTCTGGGGCCAAGAGGTAAGCACTTCATAGATGACAGCGCGGGAGGAAACCTGGAGCTCTGCAGGCACTGAGCCTTGCATTCCTGCATTCTTGCACCTTCCTCTGGGTCTCCGTTTCCCTACCTGGAAAGGTAGGACCACTGGGAGGGGAAATCAGGGCAGGCAGCAGCCTGGGATGGGTATCAAGAGCAGAAGCATCTGAATCCTCCATTGTTGATGACTTCCACTAGGCCAGGCACTTCGTGCGCTCTGAGTATTCCAGAAGGTTTGGGGTCGTGTAGGACAAGGGTGGGCCAAGGCCATGGAGGAGCAGGGGTTGGGCTCGGCTATCCCCTGGTGGAGGCAGCCCAGCTCAGAGTTCCTTCTCTGAGTCAGGAAGGCCTGGACTGGAATCCCAGCTCTTCTTCTAGCTGGGTGACCTTTTGCAGATCACTCAACTTCTTTGGGCTTCAGTGCCCTCTTTAGTAGACACAGGTTGTGGTAGGCTCGCTATAGACCATATTGTCCCCCACCCACAGCCACTGTCTCCCAATTCATCTGTCGAAGCCTCATTCCCCACTGTGATGATATCTGGAGATGGGGCCTCCTCTAAATTAGGTTTAGATGAGGTCATGAGGCTAGGGGTCCTTATGACGGGATTAGCACCCTTATAAGAAGAGATATCTCAGAGCTCTCTCCTTTTTCTCTCTCTCCACCATGTGAGGACACATCAAGAAGGTGGCCATCTACTGGCCAGGAGGAGAGTTCTTACCAGAAGCCAACTGTGTGTCACCCTGATCTGGGACTTGCAGGCTTCCTAACTGTGAGACATATATATGTGCTGTTGGAGCCAGCCAGCCAGCCTGTGGTGTTTAGTTATGGCAGTCTGGGCAGACCGAGACAAGCCAGTAACAAGAACAATGATTTAAAATGCAGAGCACCGTGCCTGGCGTGTATAAGCACCCCTGCTATTTTTAGTACGCAGTTCCACTTAGGATAGTGATGGTCATTCGTAGCTGTGGGACCTTGGGCGAGTCTCTTGCTTCTCTGAGCTGTTTCCTCCTCCATAGAATGAGGTCAAGGTGCTGCCCACGCAGGGATGTGGCAAGGTTCTGATCAGATAATCTAGGTCGAGGGGCTTGTAAAGTGTGAAATGGCATGCCTGTGGAAGGGGCTCGGTGTTTATGGAGCAGAGACGGTGGGAAAGCCCGGCAGGGCAGTGTGGGAGGAAATGCGAGTAGCACTGTCGTGGCCACAGGTCTGAGGGGGCACTCCTGTCTGGGAAGCTCTACACACGGACCTTTGAGAAAGGGACTGTTCTGCGGCAGCATCTTTCCCCCCATACCCATGTGACAGCACTGAATTGAGATCCTTGGGCCTGGCCCCACAGGTGGGTGAGCGGGGAGCCAGGTGGAGGGGAAGTGGGGCCAGTTCCCAAAGGCAGCTGTGCCTGCTCAGGATGTGGGAGGGGGAGGACAGCCCCCACACAGCTCATGACCATGACCGTGCCTCCCTCAGTGAGGGAGAACCTTGGGCTACAGAGAAACCTCACAGGCTGTAGCCAAAGGCTGCCTACAGGGAGACGAGTAGACCCAGAAGCACTAGCCGGCTTGGCTCCTGTTGGTGCTCTGTGACATCAGGGACGCGGAAGTCTTCAGATGGAAAAGCACTGTCTGGAGCTCGGTCCGCGTCACCCTCTGGAGTGTATCCCAAAGGACTGTTGCTGCTCCCATTTAACTTCAGAGCCATAGGCTGGGTTGTCTCCCAGCTCAGACATCCCGAACTGGAGTGACGGGGAGGGGTGTGTTCCTGGGAGCGTTTATGGGATTTTCTGGTTGGTTCTTTCATGGAGGCCCTGTTTGTTTGCTGTCTGGTCTGGGCTGGTGAGGTGGGTGGGGTGGGGATCCTCGGAATGTTGGCCCGGGCAGCACAGAAGGCCTCTCTGGGGCCGAGGAGGGCAGACGTCAGAAAACAGAGACGGGGAGGTTTTCAAACGTAAGGGGTAAGGTTGCTGGAATAACTGGGCTGGCCCCACCCTGTAGATCCTTGGATTTCAGAGAGGCGTTGGCTGTCTGCTTAGAACCACTGGCTCTGGACTCATTTCTACCTCTCACCGGCTCTGTGACCTCAGCAAGTTTCTTAACCTCTCTGTGCCCCCATTCGCTGGTCTGCGAAGTAATAATAGCACCTACCTCATAGGTGATTGTTAGGATGAAGCGAGGAGATATATGCAAAAGCTTTCAGAACAGTGCCTGGCACAGAATTAGTGCTAAGTAAGTGTGAGCCGGACTGTGCAAGAGGTCTGAGGACCGGTAGGTCCTCCCAGCAGAGTTCTCTCTCCTTCCAAGTTCCTGTTTAGTTCAGCTCCATGGGTGCTCACCAAGCCTGCAGTGAGAAGGGAATCCCTTCTCTGAGCCTGGCGTCCCAGGAGTGCTCACAGCCGGGGCAGGGGGAGGCTCAGGGACAGACAGTGCCCTCCTCTGGCCCCCCACCCCAGAGGAGGTAGGGATCAGGAATGTACTAGTGGATTGTGTTTTGAAGGATGATTAGGGGTTCCTTGGCCGGGAGCTGATCAGCTCACAGACTAAGGAAGCTCGGACTCTGCCCTGGTAGGCAGAGAAGACACTGGAGGGTTTGAGACATTGTCTTTCCACTCACTTTCCTTAGAGATGCAGTCATTGCATCATTCTTGGGGCCCGATGCCTTGTGACTGTCTCCCCTGCTGCACGGTTAGTGCCCAGAGGGTCCTTGTCCTGCCTTCTCCCAGCTCCCTTCCCCAGTGGACAGAGGTAGGCTCAGTGGTTACTAAGGTCATGGATGAGTTCACCCAGTGAATCTGGGGTCCCCGCCTGTAAAATCGTGGGCACCATGCTAGGCACAGTTTGGGGGGGGCAGGCATGGCGTACAAAGATGCGTGTGTGGCGATAACCATGTTGGAGGTGTTCTGTTCCTAGTCTAAGGTGGCTCTCCCATAAGGATCGCACCTAAGGTCCAAAGGGGAAGAGCTTCACAAGATGGTGCCCCAGGGGTTCCATGAGCAGATGGCCTCTTCCAGCTGGGGGTGTTGGGCAAGGTTGGGGGTGTGGGCCTTGGACCATTGGTGGGCCCAGGATGCCAGGCAGCACCGTCAGCGTGGGCAGAAGCACTGGACAGGAAGGGCAGAGGGCGTGTGTGGGGAGTGGCCATGAGCTCTACTTGGCTGGAGTGAAGGGTCTGTGGCAGGAACAGAGAGAAATACAGTAGCTTTGAGGGTCTTGTGTGCCAGGCCAAGTGAGGCAGGGGACAGAGGGAGAGGGGAGGTTTGTTTTCCTGTAGACACAGGTAGCCATGGTGAGCATTTAGCTGTGCCCCGATTCCCTTGTTTTTTACACAGCATGGTTTTTTGGAGAAGGCGCAAGAAGTGAATTGATCATTCTTTAAGATGGGGATGGGTAGTATGGATCCTGTGTTTGCAGAAAGCTAACTTGTTATGCAGCCATTATAAAAATCCTCAGAAGTTTCTGCCTTCATAAAGGAGGCAGTTTTTCTCCCATAGATTCTTAAAACTTGGGTTTTAAGCGGGGAATAGCAACACATAATTTATTTCTCCT
>PISX010018333.1:0-40981 GCA_004024625.1 Mellivora capensis
AACTGAGCCACCCAGGCGTCCCAGGGCTGGACAAATTTAAAGCATAGCTCCTGGCTGGGTTTGCCAACAAACTTGGATAAACTCATCACAAGAGCAGCCAATAACTCAAGAGACAGAGGTTTGGAAAAGAGAAAGGGAGAAATTTATTTGGAGTGCTGGCAGCTAGGGAAGGTGGCAGGCTTAAGCCTTAACAACTGACCTCTCCGCCTACAAGATGGACACCTAGAGTTTTTTTATGAGGAGAGATTCCGGGGTGTATGTACAAGATGGCAGGCAACATATCATCATGGATGGAGGTCTGTATGTGTTCATCCTATGGTCAGGGACAGGGAAGGGGACACATGGAATGTCATCTTCTAGGCATTCTGTTGCTATCAGGGCTTTTCTGGTCTGGCATCTTTGGATTTTCAAGTCATTGCAAAACACCTTCATCAATGCCTCAAGAGAGTACAATAAAAAATAAATACAGTGGGGGTGCCTGGGTGGCTCATTGGGTTAAACATCCAGTTCTTGATTTCAGCTCAGGTTATCATCTCAGGATCATGAGATCCAGCCCCATGTTGGGCTCTGTGCTGAGAATATTTTAAAAATACTCTCTCCTTCCTAGAAGCAACTTCTAAGAGCTTTTTATTTTCCTTTTAGATTTAAAAAAAAATTTTTTTTAAAGATTTTATTTATTTATTTGAGAGAGAGAGCACGAGAGTGAGAGAGAGAGCAGGAGCTGGGGGAGGGAGGGTTGAGCAGAGAGCCTGATATGGGGCTGGATCCCAGGACCCCAAGATCATAATCTGAGCTAAAAGCAGATGTTTAACCAACTGAGCCACCCAGGCACCCCTTCTTCTTAGATTTTGAAAATTTGATGATCTTGAGCATCTTGAATGTGCCTTTCTTTTGAATAAAATTATGTCATTTCAATAATCATATTTTTTAGTGTATTTATTTTAAGTAATATCTTCACCCAATGTGGGATTTGAACTCATAACCCTGAGATCAAGAATCACATGTTTCCAATTGAGCCAGGGAGGTGCCCCTGAAATTATCATATTGAAATGATCATTTTAATATAAGATCACCTGTGTCAAATCATTGAAAGTGGGTTTATATATGTCAAAATTTGATTTTTTTATTAATAGCTAATATTGTTGAATATTTACAGTGTTAGGTATGCTACTATATGCATTCATTGCTCATTGAATCCTAATAGTCATATCTCATTTTATGAATAAGGAAACTGAGGCTTAGTTTAAGTAACTTGTTCAAGTTCCCATACTTTTTAAGAGGTAGGGCTCAGACTTTGGACTATTTCTCATCAGACTATTCTTAATCATGATATTCTTGTATTTTTCACATTGTTGGTATTTTTCCTCTCATTAACCCTTATTATTTGTAGGATTAGACTGTATTTTCTAGGTCTGTCTGATTGTTGGGTTTTTTTTTTAAGATTTTATTTATTCATTTGACAGACAGAGATCACAACCAGGCAGAGAGGCAGGTAGAGAGAGAGGAGGAAGCAGGCTCCCTGCTGAGCAGAGAGCCCGATACGGGGCTCGATCTCAGGACCCTGGGATCATGACCTGAGCCGAAGGCAGGGGCTTTAACCCACTGAGCCACCCATGCGCCCCTGATTATTTTTTTTTTAAAGATTTTATTTATTTATTTGAGAAAGAGAGAGTGAGAGAGAGCATGAAAGGGGAGAAGGTCAGAGGGAGAAGCAGATCACCCCCCCACCCCCGCCCCTCGCCCAAGCTGGGAGCCCAATGCGGGACTCGATCCCAGGACTCCAGGACCATGACCTGAGCCGAAGGCAGTGGCCTAACCAACTGAGCCACCCAAGTGCCCTGTCTGATTGTTATTATAATGCTTCTCTTCCTGTTTTCCTTTTTTTTTTTTTTTTTTAAGATTTGCTATTTATTCTATTTATTTGGTTTGTTTTATAATGAGCTTGGCTAATAAACATTTCTGGAAGTCAACAGGGAACTTTGGAAATAATAAGAGTAACTGGCATAGGATTCTTATCCTGTTTATCCATATTATATATATACATATATGAGAAAATAGCATTTTCTACTCAAATTTGTGTTTTTGATGATGGAATGCTACAATGAAAAGTACCCTGGGGTGTTTGTCTGGCTCAGTTGGTAAAGTATGCGACTTGATCTTGATCTCAGGGTCATAAGTTCAAGCTCCATGTTGGGTGTAGAGTTTACTTAAAAATAATAATAATAAATTATGGGACACCTGGGTGGCTCAGTCGGTTAAGCATGTGACTTTGGCGAAGGTCATGATCTTGCAGTCCTGGGATCCAGCCCTGTGTGAGCCTGCTGCAGGCTCCATGCTCATCTGGGAGTCTTGTCCTTCTGCATCCTCCCCTCCTCCCACCCCCACTCATTTTCTCTCTCAAATAAACAAATTCTTTTAAAATAATAATAATAATGATAAATTAAAAAAATAATTAAGTAGGATCACCTGTGTGGCTCAGTTGGTTAAGTATCTGACTCTTGATCTTGGCTCATGTCTTGATCTCAGTCTTGTATTGTGAGTTCAAGCCCCATATTGGGCTCCATGTCTGGAGCCTACTAAATAAGTAAGTATAGTCCAGACTCTATGTTTTAGTGAGAAAATTAAAGCCAGGGACATGATATGACTTTCCCAAGGTAATGTAGGTAGTGACAGAACCACAACTGTAAAATAGGTCTCCTGACTCCTAGTGTACTGGTTTTTCCACTTATTCTGATAAACTTTCCCAAATACTATTAAACCTAGTCCACCCTTTTCTTTCCTTGGATATAATCTATTCATTATACTTAGTTTCGTTTAAAATGGCTCTGGGGTGTTGAAAGGAATTTCAGGTTCAAAACGAAAAAAACTGGAACAATTCTAACTTACTACTAAATAGTCCCTAGTTCAAGCCATTTAACAGAGCATCAATTTCCTCCTTTTTTTAGGATGAAAATAATAGTCCTTACATATCTCATAGTGTTACTGCATGGCCAAAGACAGTATATATTATCACAAATAGTGTCGATCTAACACTATTATATTTAACACTATTATATATATTTTATTATATTTAACACTATAATATTATCACAAATAGTGTCAAACAATGAGTAGTGTTTCAAAAGATTATCTTTGTTAAATAGGTTAATTGAAAAAGAACTATAGGATTCTAGATGTAGAAACAAGCATAGTAAAAGCTCTCTTAATAATTCCCACCTCACTGAATTGTTAGAATTAACCCATTTTTCCATTACCTTTGTAAAATATACTGATGTCTACAGCACAAAGAATGCTCTTTCCTGTCCATAAACTTCAGATCCTGAGAATCGATTGATAGGCTTACCAAGAAGTATTTGTCCTGTTTATCTAGTTGAAGTTGTTGTAACTGCATAATTTAATTTAATATTACATAAACAGATGAAAATTAGTTCAAAGACAAAGTTATTTGTGTGAACATTCTAATGAACAGCTAGGGAAAACTTGATAAAGATGAGTTTATTTTAAAAAATTCTTTCAAATTTGGTATGGCTGAGACAACCACAGGGAAATCTTTCATGAAAATCTAGAAGGATTCTTTGTTCATATTACTTGAAAGTTTCTTTGTTGGGACTCCTGTTTGGCTCAGTTGGTTAAGCATCTGCCTTCAGCTCAGGTCGTGATCCCAGAGTCCTGGTATCGAGCCCTATGTCAGGCTCCTTGCTTCCTCTGCCTGCCGCTCCCCTTGCTTGTGCTTTCTCTCTCTCTCTGTCAAATAATAAAATCTTTTTAAAAAGTTTCTTTGTTTATTCCACCTTATAAATACACTAAAATTGTACCAGTAGATCCTCTCAAAAGTAAAGACTTCAGATTGACATTCAAAAATTTGCAAATTAAAATCCACTATGTGTTTTAATTTTTTTTAATATTTAAATTGCGTTGGGTTCAGTTAAGATTCCTCATTTTAAGTTGTTTTTTTTTTGACTAAAGGACCAACGACTGATACTGCTCATATTGAATAAAAAGCTTTCTATTGTTCTATTGTAAATCATTTGAAGAAAAGTTGTTTCGAGTATTGGTTTGTAGTTATAAGCTCAGGTTTTCAAATCAGGCAGATTTGGATTTGCATTTTGGCTTTGCCACTTGTTGGGTATATGACCCTGGGAGTTACTTAACCTTTACAACCTTCAATATCTACATCTGCAAAATAACACGATAATTGTTATAATCATTAAAAATGTATATAAAGAACAGAGTATGGGCGCCTGGGTGGCTCAGTGGGTTAAGCCACTGCCTTCGGCTCGGGGTCCTGGGATCGAGTCCCGCATCGGGCTCTCTGCTCAGCAGGGAGCCTGTTTCCCTCTCTCTCTCTGCCTGCCTCTCTGCCTACTTGTGATATCTGTCAAATAAATAAATAAAATCTTAAAAAAAAAAGAACAGAGTATTTGTCATACAGTATGTACGCAAATGTCCACTGCTTTTTTGTAATTGAAACTAAATTTTCTTCTTTTTTTTTTTTTTTTTTTTAAGATTTTATTTATTTATCTGAAAGAGAGAGAGAGCATGAGCAGGGCAGAAAGAAGCAGAAGGAGAGGGAGAACCAGGCTCCCTGCTTGGCAGGAAGCCTGATGTGGAGATGGATCCTAGGACCATGCATCATGACCCGAGCCATGCAGGCACCCTGTAATTGAACTAAAATTTCTTTCTTATTAAGAATAGCTTCTCGGGGCACCTGGGTGGCTTAGCGAGTTAAAGCCTCTGCCTTCAGTTCAGGTCATGGTCCCAGGATCCTGAGATCAAGCCCCACATCAGGCTCTCTGCTTGGCGGGGAGCCTGCTTCCCCCTCTCTCTCTGCCTGCTTCTTTCCCTACTTGTGATCTCTGTCAAATAAATAAATAAAATCTTAAAAAAAAAAAAGAAATGTTTTATTGAATAGAGTGAATATTTTAGGTTTTTGAGAGAGATAAAATGATTTTTGTCAGAGTTCATAAAAAACATTTTAATGTAAATGAATTTTGGCATTTGAAATATTAATAGTACATGATGTAGCAAAGAGGAAGCTGAAATCAGTTATCTTTATCTCAAAACACACTATAAATTAACACCATAGGGTTCTAAAATAAAATTGCAGATTTTCTAGGGCGCCTGGGTGGCTCAGTGGGTTAAAGCCTCTGCTTTCGGTTCAGGTCATGAACCCAGGGTTCTGGGATCGAGCCCCGCATCGGGCTCTCTGCCCAGTGGGGAGCCTGCTTCCCCCCCTCTCTCTGCCTGCTTCTCTGCCTACTTGTAATCTCTGTCTGTCAAATAAATAAATAATCTTTTTTTTTTTTAAGATTTTATTTATTTGACACACAGAGAGAGATCACAAGTAGGACAGAGGCAGGCAGAGAGAGAGAGAGGGGGAAGCAGGCTCCCCGCTGAGCGGAGAGCCCGATGCGGGACTCGATCCCAGGACCCTGAGATCATGACCTGAGCTGAAGGCAGCGGCTCAACCCACTGAGCCACCCAGGCGCCCAATAAATAATCTTTTAAAAAAATAAATAAAATTGCAGATTTTCAGGGGCACCTGGGTGGCTCAGTGGGTTAAGTGTCAGATTCTTGGTTTCAGCTCAGGTTGTGATCTCAGGGCCTGAGACTGAACCCAGCCTCAAGCCATGTTGGGCTCTGTGCTCAGCAGAGAATCTGCTTGTCCCTCTCCCTTTCCTCTTCCCCCTAGCTACCAGCCCTGCCACTGCTTGTGCCCCCATCCCAAATAAATAAATAAATAAAATCTTTTTTTTTTTAATTGCAGATTTTCAGTAATCTTTATTTTCTTTTCTAGAGTATTCCAGACAGAGTCTCATATGAAAATAGTAAGAAAGTCAGAAATTGCAGGTAAATATGTTATTGCTATCCCTGCTAAATCTGTTTTCTGTTAAATTTTACTGTAACTATTTAACCAGGTAACAGATAAAGCTGTCTTATTGTGTAAAAAGTATAGCTTGAGCTATGGGGGCAGAAAATAAGGTGGATAGTTAGTAATTTTCTTTTTTTTAAATGTTGTTAATGGTTTTTTTTGTTGTTGTTAATGTTCTTATGCAATTTTTGTAATGCCTTATCAGTATATCCTTGAACAAATTTACTTTTTATTTTATTTTTAGAAACTGAAGTGGGAGAAAATGTTCTGTTTATACAGTAAGTAAAGAAAATGTGATTCGAATTATATTTTATTTTATTTTTTAAAGATTATTTATTTATTTATTTGACAGAGATCACAGGTAGGCAGAGAGGCAGGCAGAGAGAGAGGAGGAAGCAGGCTCCCTGCTGAGCAGAGAGCCCAATGCGGGGCTCAATCCCAGGATCCTGGGATCATGACCTGAGCTGAAGGCAGAGGCCTTAACCCACTGAGCCACCCAGGCGCCTCTCGAATTATATTTTAAAAGCTCTTTATTCCTATCAAAAGCAGTGGTTTTTTTTTTAATTTATTTTTTAAATATTTTATTTATTCATTTGAGAAAGAACACAAGCATGGGTTGTGGCAGAGGGAGGGGGGAAGTAGGCTCCCCACACTGAGCAGGGAGCCCAACACTGGGCTCAGTCCAGGGACCCTGAGATCATGACCTGAGCTGATGGCAGATGCTTAACAGACTAAGCCACCCAGGCACCCCAAATGCAATGTTTTCTAAATTAATAGTCTTTTAAAAAAATTTTTGTGACCCTTTGTGGAATACTTAGGATTAATTTAGAAAACAGATTCTTTGTAGAATTTAATGTGCAGCTATCTCTGATTGTGTGCATTATATAGCTTATCCTTTTAAGAGAGTGATGAAACACTCTACTTTCACAAAAAACTCCTTAAATACAAGTTAGTACAAAACAATAAAACCAAGTTTTCAGTTTTTTTCATTAGTTTTCCTTATTATATTAATATATAGAAAAATAAATACCAATTGCTCTTAAACAAATGGAAAGATGTTTATTTTCATTCATAGTAGGAGAAATACAAAGTTAGGTTATTATTGAGATATAGTTTTTCATCTAATCAATTAAGAATATAGGTAAGGGACACCTGGGTGGTTCAATCCATTAAGCCTCTGACTTCAGGTCAGGTCATGGTCACAGGGTCCTGGGATCTAGCTCCATAGTCAGCTCTCAGCAGGGGGTCTGCTTCTCCCTCTCCCTGTTCCCCTCCCCCCATTTGTATACTCCCTCTCTTTCTCAAGTAAATAAATAGAACTTTAAAAAAAAAAGAATATAGGTAAAAAGTCACTCATTGCTAGTGGATATAAATTGAAGAAGGCTGTTGGCAGTATCATTCAAAATTTCAAATACACATGCCCTTTGATTCAGTAATTTCACATCTGGGAATTTATTTCAAGATACTTGTAAAGGTTTAAAATGATGAACATATAAGGTTATTCACTGCAGCGTTAATTGTAATAGCAAAGGATGTACAGGCACCTGAGTGGCTCAAGGGTCTGCCTTTGGCTCAGGTCATGATCCCAGGGTCCTGGAATTGAGTCCCACTTAGGGCTGCCTGCTCAGGAGGGAGCTTGCTTCTCCCTCTGCCTGCTGCTTTGCCTGCTTGTGCTCCTCTCTCTCTCTGTCAAATAAATAAAATCTTAAAAGAAAAATAGCAAATGATGTAAAAGATCCTAAGGATCTATCAGTAAGGGACTGGTTAAATAAATTATAAATTTTCCATGTAATGGACTACTGTTGAGCTGAAAAAAAGATTCTTTTTATATACTGATTCAGAAAATTCTCTAAGCTTAGGCTCCTCACAGTTAACCACTACTAAATGTAGAGCCCAGCATGGGGCTTAAACTCAACAACCTTGATTGAGATCAAGACCTGAACTGAGATCGAGTCGGATGCTTAACCAACTAAGCCATTCAGCGGCCCTGATAATTTTAGATGTCTTTGCAGAAACTTAAATGTATATCCAAGTGCATATTTATTTTTAGTTTTTGTTCTTAACAAGACAAAATTAATGTCTTATAGCACTTTCTATGTTGTTATATATAGATATACTTCAGTCTTTCATAACTTGTTGTACGTTTGTATCAACATTCAGTCAGCTCCTTGATGATGAATATTTGGGTTGTTTTCTTTTATTTGCTTTTTTTAAAGGCTAAATCTTTAGAAAATGAATTGCTTTGTTCTTTTAAAAAAACATATTTTAAGCATATTTTTATAGTACCTTGAAATTGACAAAACCTTAAGACCAATCTGAAAAGGGTCCTTTAACTGCCTTGTAATTTTTTCTGCCAGAGTTAGATGAGTCTTTTTACAAATGTCATATTTTTCTGCCAGTTACCCTATGAAAACATTTCACCTTCCCTACTCTTTCAAATGTTGTGATTCTTGGTAATTCTTTGGGGTATAGATTTTTGAAATACTTTTTAATTTTTAGGAATAAGAATCCAGAAGATAACTACTGTGAGATTACTGGTGAGTATGACCAGAATACTTTTCTTACCACATAACTTTCTCTCCAGCCAAATTTCATACAAAGTAATGTGTAAAAGAACTATGGGGAAAAATGTAAATAGCTCTGTTCTTTATACAAAATCTTCAGTATGAAATTTCACAAACTTATTATTATTTCTGCCAAACCAGCTGTTTTACTTGTTTTCTTTATTTTGGATTCCTAGTCATTCATTCACTCAAGTCAGAACTAAAGTCATTTTTGAACTTTTTCCTCATTTCCCATATCCATTTGTCTTTACTCTCTATTGTTTGTCTTAAATATCTTGCAAATCTTTTACCTCCTCTCCATTCCTTCTGCCACTGTTTGAGTTCAGATCTTTATTATTCATTATTCTTTCATAGGCTATTATATTTAGTTTCTTATCCCTATAATCCATTCTACATATTTCTAAATCTGATATTACCTCCCAACTTAAAATTGTTCAATGACACTTTTTTCCTTACAGGATAAAACCCGCATTCTTTGGCATAGACTTTGAAAGCTCTTTAAAAATTTGACTTGACTTTTCCCACTTTATCTCTTGTCCTTTATAGATATCTTATTCTATCCCATGAGGAAGTATTTATAAATCCCCATGTCGACTTTTTTTGTGTATCCATTTGTAAATGCTGTTTTTTCTCTCTGAAGTGCCCTTCCTACTCCACGTTGCCTATCAATCTTCTCATTGTTCACCTAACTTAGTTTTTCACTTGCTTAACCTCAGTGCTATTCAGTGTAGCCAGTCCAGGGTGCCTGGCTGGCTCTGTTGGTGGAGCATGCAACTCTTGATCTCAGGGTTGTGAGTTTGAGCCCCACATTGGGTGTAGAGATTACTTAAAAATAAGATCTTAACAAAATCAAAAACAAAAACAAAGTAGCTAGTCCACAAACTGTTATAATCCATGACAGAAAAGGAGCTTGTGCTAGAATATAAATCAACTATGGCAATAAGCTACTGTTTAGTTATCTGACATTTTTTTCATAGCAAAGCTTTCTTGATGAAGGAAATATCACATAATTTACATTGGCTATGGTCTCCTTATTTCTTCATGAATTGGTAACAAGCAGTTCACAGACTGGCACTACAAATCATCAAGTTGTACTGGCTTAAATGGAGCCTTTTCTGACAAAACCAAGGAGTCACTCTGTCCTATAATGTTATAATACCCTTTTATTTCTCAATCTTTTGTAGAATTTATCACGTGTTTACTTCTGGCTCTTTAATTGAACTAGGAACTCTGAGTCCAGAAATTTTGTCTGTTCTTTGTGGCATAGTAGGGAGTTGAGTTTTGGGGTACATAATAGGTACTGAGTAAATATTTGTTGAATAAGTGAATGAAAGCTTATTATATAAGTAAGATTTTTAACAAAAGACCTATAGTTATTTCATCATATTCAGTCAAGATTATCATAAACTCTTTAAAATGTTCCGAAGATTTTTGTGCTGAGCACTGGGTGTTGTATGGAAGTGTTAAATCACTGTATTGTACATGTGAAACTAATATTACACTGTTAATGAAATGGAATTTAAATAAAAAGTTTTTTTTAAATGTTCTAGAAATTTGCCTTTAAGCTTAATAAGCTTAAAGTGTTAAGTTAGCTTAAGTATTATAAAATGTATTTCCTATTTTATTGCAGCATCTTCAGTCCCTTCCTTATTTCCAAAGTCCATCTATTACCTAAATCTTTATATGTCAATTCTAAAGTATCCTGAGTCTAATCCTTTATTTTCTTTTTCCCAAACAGAAATTCTCATCCTGTTTGTATCTGCACTATTCCAGCAGCTCCTCATTGGTTCATCTTTTCCTAAATCTACTTTTTTCCTCCTTCTCTGGAGTTATTTTTATAAAATGCACATCTCATCACGGTAACATCTGGATTCTTTAACATAGAATAAAAGATGCTTCATAAAAATCTTACTTTAACATTTCGGTCTCATGAATTGGTACTCTTTACCATGTAACCTATACTATCCAGGGAATAAAAATAAAGAAGTAAAGGGGGGAAAAGTAGTCCAAACTTTCCACCTTTAAAATTCCCCCTTTAAAATCACCACATCCTAAAAATATTTCAGTCACATAGGGAATACAGTAATCACAGATCTCTCTGTCCCTAAAATGGGACAATAATAAGTTGCTGTTGTTTAAGATTTATTTAGGGGCACCTGGGTGGCTCACTTGGTAAAATTTCTGACTTTGGCTCAAGTCATGATCTCAGGATCTGTGATCAAGCCCCACATCAGCCTCCATGATCAGTAGAGACTGCTTCTCTCCCTCTTCCTCTGCGCCTCCCCTTGCTTGTGCTCTCTCTCTCTCTCTCTCAGTCTTTTTAAAAAAAATAAAATACTTATTTAAGAGAGAGAGAGAGAGAGGACACGGGGTAAGAGGGAGAGGGAGAGAAGCAGACTCCCCACAGTATGTGGAACCCAGTGCAGGGCTTGATCTCAAGACCCTGAGATTAGGACCTGAGCCAAAATCAAGAGTTGGTGATTTAGCCATCTGAGCCACCCAGGTACCCCAAGGGTCAATCAGAAGTCTTAATGAAATTTAATACTTAAGTCCTTATGAAGGGCTTATGAACTAATAAAACTTCAATAAATAGGGCGCCTGGGTGGCTCAGTTGGTTAAGCAACTGCCTTTGGCTCAGGTCATGATCCTGGAGTCCTGGGATTGAGTCCCACATCGGGCTCCCTGCTCAGCAGGTAGTCTGCTTCTCCCGCTGACCTCTCTCCTCTCATGTTCTCTCTCTCTCTCATTCTGTCTCTCTCTCTCAGATAAATAAAATCTTTTAAAAAAGATATTATTAAAATAAACTTCATAAATACTCATAAATGATAAGGAAAGAAAAATCAGGCTCTTGGTGATATATATTTTTTTGTTATTGACTGTAGTTTTTTCCTCTTTTTCAATAGGGATGAACACATTGCTTTGTGCTCCCATTCAGACCCAGATGCAACAGAGAGAGGTATGAGTTCATACACATGCCTTTTATTTTATTCTCCCTTATAGTTAACACACAAAAAAATTAATAGTTGTGGCATGATTTAGGGATTACTTACTCAAGCAGACCAGCATAGACTGGAAAACTTCCTACCTTTTCAGTTAAACTAAGGACAGTTCAATCATTGCCAGTTTAAATAATAGGGAAATACATTAATTATATCAGAACTTGTCAAACTATAATGGGCATATGCAGGATTTTCTTAAAATATGGTTTCTTTTTCAGTATATCTAGGGCAGGCTCTGAGATTCTATACTTCTAACAATCTCCTGATGATACTAGTGCACTAGGTCACAGACCATATTTTGAGTAGCAAGGAGTTAGACTGTTTCCTTACAAATAAAGCCACTGCATTAAGATTCAAAGAGAACTCAACTTCTAAGAGTAGAGTTTACTATAAATTAGCCTTCATGCTCTTAGCCCTTTCTAAGTCTATTTTACCTAGAATGAGAATGACCTATATAATATAGTAATTAGAATTTTCATTATAGTTACATTTGATATTATCAGTCTTTTTCATTTTTAGTCATTCTAGTTGGTGTATAATTAACCTTGATCTTTTATTTGTTGAAAAACACTGAAAGCATTTACAAACTTTGAAAAAAAATGTAATAACAAATTACATGCTACTTACCACACCACTGTTTCAAACAAACCAGTGTATAATGAAACCATCATTGAGGATTATTTATATAGTACTCTCTATATAGTACATATTATAAAATACCTTTCTAAAAGGTTGCATTTGATCTGATCTCCTATATTTTGCTTTCATTATAGATTTCAATTACAGAACACAACCATGAAAGGAAACATGCAAATGACCAAACAGTCATCTTTTCCGATGAAAACCAGATGGACCTAACAACAAGTCACACCGTAATGATTAACAAAGGCCTTTCAGATTGTACTAAAAGTGAAAAGTCCACTAAGATAGATACTACATCATTTCTCGCTAACTTAAAGCTCCATACTAAGGATTCAAGAATGAAAAAAGAATTAAATTTTTCCATGGATCAAAGCACTTCTTCAGAAAAGAAAATAAATTTTAATGACTTCATAAAAAGATTGAAAACAGGAAAATCTAATGCTTTTCCTACAGGACCTGATAAAGAAAATTTTGAGATATCTGTTCATCCCAAAGAATCAAATAGGGCCTCTTCTGTACATCAAATGCATGTGTCTCTTAAGGTAGATGAAAATAGTAATAATATGACTAGAATCTTTAGAGAACAAGATGATGGGATGAATTTCACCCAGTGTCATACAGCCAATATTCAGACTTTAGTTCCCACATCCACTGAGGCCAGCTTAAGGGAATTTAAAGGTGATGATATTACAATTTATGGCAATGATTTTATGGACTTGACAACTAATCACACTATACAGAATTTACCCTCAGCAGATAATTTATCTAATATAGAAAATCAAACTCAAAATGTCATGATGGAAATTATGACATATTATGGAACTGAAGATCCAGGAAGGAAGACAGTCTTTAAGAATAAACCAAATGCTGCTTTTCAAGACCCATCTTTAAACCCTAATGGTGAAATACATATTACCCAAAGTCATATTACAGGGACAGAAACTTACATAGCCACACAGACTTCTAACCAAGATGCCAGCACTTTGGCCATAATCCCAGGATCTATATGTTCCAGCCCAGCTACTCAAGATTATAAGACATTTTTCTCTTCTAGTAGTAATGATGCCATGGAACTGACCAAATGTCTCTCAGGTATGAGAGAAGAGAAGAATTTGCTGAAGAATGATAGTAATTATTCTAAAACTTATCCCAATCCAGACGCCATCTCTCTTCTCACAGAGAAAACTATTTATTTGGGAATGGATAGCATGGACATTACCAGGAGCCATACAGTTGTGATAGATAATCATATTTTTAAACAAGATCACACAGATACACAGAGAGCAGACACACCAATATCTGAAAAAGAAATGATGCTCCAAAATCTCATAAGGTCAGAGGATGGGGAAACGAATATAAATTGTTGCTCAGTTCCTCATGTATCTAAGGGAAGATTACAGCAGAGCCTGGCAAATTCTTTGTCTATTTCATTGACTGGCAAAAAGACTGAAATCTTCACAGGTGAAGATATGGATTTGACTAAAAATCACACAGCTAACTTGGGAAGTCAATCTCCTCTTGTATCTTGCAATCTAATATCTGAGAATACTAGTAAATTTCATTCTCACAGCAATAGCCCTTCAGATGAATGGAAAGAAATGACCAAAAGTCATACTGAACCATCCCAACAGCCAGACATAATATCTAAAAACATTCTAACTGACACCTGGAGTAAAGAAAAAGATCAAGTTTTAAAGACTGCACCCTATCTTGGTAAAGATTCTCCTCAGTCACCTGATATTAATCAAGACATAGCAACAAGCCACAGAAATCTTGAGAAACAAATAGAACTGGGAAATAATAGAAATACAGCTTCATGTGAGGCATCATTGTTTCCTACCACAGAGCCACTATTTTCATTAGAAGGACAGTCTACCATGAAAAATCATAATATTGCTGTTAACAGTTACACAGTGAAATCTGTATTGGGCCAGAATTCTAAACTGCCTGAGCCACTGAGGAAAAGTGTAGGCAATCCCACACCTGACTGTTCCCATAACAAAACAATTATTTGTTCAGAGGAGGAACAAAATATGGATCTAACCAAGAGTCATACTATTGTAATTGGATTTGGTCCTTCTGAAGTACAAGAATTGGGTAAGACTAATTTAGAAAATACTAACTGCCAGCTAACAACAGTAGACAGAAAGATAGCTGTAAATGTTGAAAAATGTAATAAAAGTCCTACAGAAAAAACTGGAGTATTTGTTTCTAATGATAATATAGACGTTTTAGAAGACAAAAGCATACGAAAACTTGAATTTCTGAATGAAAAGCAAGATGTCAAAATTTATGGAAGAAAAAGTGTTGGCAGGCAAAAAGTTAATAAGACTATTGTATTTTCAGAAGGTGATGAGAATGATATGGATATCACCAAGAGTTATACAGTGGAAATAAATCATAAAGCTTTATTATATGAACAAGATTCCCATTTGACAGAAACTTCTAAAACTGTTTTGTATACATGTGGGCAAGATGACATGGAAGTCACTAAAAGTCACACAACTGCCTTAGAATGTAAAACTGTCTCACCAGATAAAATTACCAATAGGCCTATAGAAGAAACTGTAATGTTTATAGATAATTACAATGAACTGGAAATGACAAAGTCCCACACTGTTTTCATTGACTACCAAGCAAAGGAGAGGACTGTGCTTACAGACAGACTTGACTTTGAAGTATCCAAAAGGAATAGCCTAGAAAAGCCAAAAGTGTCACCTGCTTCTACTGAAAAGAATGTTTCCTTTCCAGAGAATGGTGAAAGTGACCATTCGGCAGCAAAAGTCAACGAGCTAACACTAGCAAGGGGATGGTCTAACAATGGCCCTGTAGAGAAAGCTGTAGGATTTATAGCTGGTGATCATATGGAAGTGTCTAAATCAAGCTTTTGGGAAAATAATGAAGATGTACAAAAGCCTGAATTTCTGAATGAAACTATATCAGGCAAAAGTCAGAGAGGGAAGAGCCTTAAACTAAAAAATAACAAGACTGCTGCATTTTCCAAAAATGATAAAAATGATATGGATGTCACCCAGAGCTACACAGTAGAAATAAACAAAACTGCCCTGGAAGATAGAGAGGATTCCCATTTGGTACCTTTGGCAGGAGATTCTAAAACTGTTTTGTATACATGTGGGCAGGATGATATGGAGATGACTAGAAGTCACACAACTGCCTTAGAATGTAAAACTGTCTCACCAGTTAAAATAACTACCAGGCCATTAGACAAAACTGTAATGTTTCTAGATAATCACAATGATCTGGATGTCACCAAGTCCCATACTGTTTTCATTGATTGTCAAGACACAGAGAAAATTCTTCAAGAGTACCCTAAATTTGGAAGATCTAATGGAAAAATCTTGGGTATTTCTTTTCATAATGATGGTAGCTCTGTTCAAGAAAACACTGAAAAACAAGCACTGGAGGTAGAAAACAAAATTGTTCTTTACACTAAGCAAAAGCATCATGTGATATCTTCTGTTCCTACTAATACATTGTCTGGGGGTCAAAGTGAGTTAGAAGTTATCAAATTCAGTAGCACTGTGGATGAAGAGGTCATGGGGAGCGTTGTAGACCAGGCCTGTACACTAGAAAAAGCCAAAATTGGAAGCTGTCAGTTAAATAGTACAGATAGAAGAAATATGGATTTTACAAATAGTCATGCAACTGCTATGTGTGGATCCAGTGATAATTATTCCCGTTTACAAAATGCTATTTCCTGTTTTGATAATTTAGAGGGGAATGCCATGTCCTTAGGTGATAAAGATGAGAAAACCAGTAATTGTCCAGTGCAAAATGATCTTACTTACGTAAACAATTTAGCCAATGACTATTACTTGAAATCTGAGGGACTGCCTCTCTCTGCTTCTTGTTCTTTGTTAGAAAAGGAAAAAGTGACTCGAACCAATATCAAAGGACAGCCAGACTGTGTTAAAACAGTGCTCAAAGATCAAGATCTGATTAAGGAGCCCGCAAATTTAATAGATAATCAAACTTTACTACCTAGTCAAGATCTGGGGGAGATAACTAAACCTAATTCAAAACGAGTATCTTTTAAACTCCCAGAAGATCAAATGGAGGGCTTTGTTGATATGCCAGAACATAATTTAAAGATGACCTTTGTTGATGATGTTTGTGTTACTTCTCAGCCTCGTCTCTCAAGCCAGCTACCTCCATTACCTCAACAAGGACAGATAATTGTGAATAAAGATGAAACAATATCATCTCATGCTGGAAATAAGAATTTAAATATTGTCATAGAAAATTCCTCTGTACCTACATGTGAAAATGAGTCCAAAATGCTCAATAATGACAAACAGTTTACTATAGCCTGTAAAAAGGAGCCGAGGAAGAATATTCAGGCAGCTAAATGTAATACAGATTTCCACAGTAATTCAGACTTGTCTAAGCAAGTTATTCAAACTCATGCTAATTCTAATTCTAATACTTCAAGTTTTAGTAGTGTCAGGTCTAATCTGAATAATTTGAATGGAAAACCTGAAGAATTTTTAAATTTCCAAACTCCTCATGTACCACCTTCCCCAGAGCAATTACTTGGATTAACAAATAAGGCACACAATCATGAGAGTATAGAGCAAGCTACAGAAATACATAGTATTAACACAATGCCCAGCAATGTTGAAGATGATAGAGATGAAGAAAGTAAAATTTCTCATAATGGAACTGAAACTAACTCTATACCACTCACGACAGTTGTAAAAGATAAAGTGAGGCGGTGTTCCCTGGGAATATTTTTGCCCAGATTGCCAAACAAGAGAAATTGTAGTGTCACTGGTATTAATGACCTGAAGCAGTTTCAAGCAGACACAACTGATTTAAATCACTTAGAAGCTCAACCAGTCTTCAGTAAGGAGTCAAGCATTGAATTTGTTGCAGCTAAACTGACCTTAAGTCCATCTCAATATATAAATGAGGAAAACCTTCCTATATATCCTGGTGAGATTAATTCCTCAGATTCTATTACCATAGAAACTGAGGAAAAGTCTTTGATTGAGACATATCAAAAAGAGTTTTCGCCATCTGAAAATAAAATAAGAGAAACCTGCAATAGCCAAAAAAGAACCTGGATACAAGAAGAGGATGATATGCCGAATGAAAAAAAAATCAGGAAAAGTGAGATTAGGTTTAGTGATACTGCACAAGATCAGGAGGTAAGCTCTGTCTTGAACTAAGGAATGTGTTTTTAAGTTATGAGTGTTGAATTTTAATTTTAGTCTTGAATGAGCAGGAATTGATTATTTCTAATTATAGAGCTAGGGAAATAATCCTATTTAGAATGTTAAGGGATTATTTGACTAACAGCTAGACTTAAAAACAAATCACAAAAAATGAAATGGGAAGTAGTACAAAAATTAATGTAATTGTGCAATCTGTCATTGTGGTTTTGCATTAAGAGAATCTCTCAGCAGGGTATATGTAGTTTGAAAAGTTAAATTTAGTCTAAATATCTGAAGGGTAAAAAAAACCTTTTTGTTAGACAAACTGCATGAAGAAAAGCTCACCTGAATTTTCTTGGCTTATGAGGATATGTAAAAGCTGAGAGTTCATTTCTTTAGTGGTTGAGAGAATGCCTAGGTCAAGCCCAGTATCTCAAGGTGAAGAAGTGAGAATTTGAATTTATGAAAAGAGGTTATAGATTGTTTTAGAGGTTGAGGGAACATTCATTTGGATAACTTGGAGAGAATAAAACCTGTCATTCAAACTGAGTTTTGTAGATGGAGAAATGAAGATTAGAAAATATCAGAAGGCGGCACCTGGGTGGCTCAGTTAAGTGGCTGCCTTCAGCTCAGGTCATGATCCCAGGATCAAGCCCCATGTCAGGCTCCCTGCTGAGCAGGGAGTCTGCTTCTCCCTCTCCTTCTGCCTCTCCCTACTGTTTATGCCCTCTTTCTAAAAAATAAATAAATAAAATCTTTTTTAAAAAAGTATCAGAAGTTCAGAGAAAACAAAATTTAAACACTAATATGTGAGTAAGCTTAGAAAAATATTTCATTAGTTCTGTAATATGAGGTCCTGAGGAAATGGTTCCTCTGTGAAGCTTTGAGAATGTAGTATCAGTGATAGAAAATTTATAACTGAATGAATTATATGAAAATTAGTATTATTTTGTTCAGTAGATTTGAATATCTCCTGTGTCCTAAGTACTGTTTAGGTGCTTGGACTACATCAGCAGGAATTTAGAGGAAAAAAATCCATTTTCATGGAGATTACATTCTAACATTTAGACAAAGGTTATATTGTCCTCAAAAACATATGTAAGTAGGTAGATGAAAATGGCATTTAAGGCTGTAAAGTCAAATGGTTAAAATGGTAAAAGCAGGACCACATCACTTATTTGACATCAGCCAACGGAGTCTTAGTCACCTGGGGAAAAAGTACTAAAACCTGGAAATAAGTTTGTTTGTTGCTGTAGCCAGAGTCACTATGAATAGCCAATATTCTATGCTAGTTTATTTCAATGTGGTAGTCCTGACCCTGGTGAATAGTAGTTGAATAATGGAATAGGTCAACATTTGGCAACTCATAGGATCTGGCTTTAACTTAGACACATCTGAGAAACAATTTGCTTATACAGTATAATGTACAAGCTGATTTCTGTGTATTTCTATAGATTCTTTTATTTTTTATTTTTTAATTTTTTTTATTTGACAGAGAGATCACAAGTAGGCAGAGAGGCAGGCAGAGAGAGAGAGAGTGGAGGAAGCAGGCTCCCCGCTGAGCAGAGAGCCTGATACTGGACTCGATCTCAGGACCCTGAGATCATGACCTGAGCCGAAGGCAGAAGCTTAAACTACTGAGCCACCCAGGTGCCCTATTTCTATAGATTCTTAAATAAAATTACTTTGAACTCTAGGGGCACCTGTTTAGCTCAGTCAGAGGAGTATGTGACTCTTGATCTCAGGGTTGTGAATTTGAGCCCCATGTTAGGTGTAGAGATTACTAAGAAAAATAATTAAGCTTTAAAAAAATTAAAATAAAATTACTTTGAACTCTAAAGGCCTGATAAATTGCTTATTACTTATTCCAATTTGTTACTAAGATATTTTATATGATTGTAGATAAATTTTATGAAGTAGTCCTTGTTAGTGTTCAACAAACAATTATTATAATTGTACAGAGTTATATTTTTAGGCTGATGATGTTCCTTAACTGATAATTTCAGGTTTTTGATCACCATGCTGAAGGGGATATAGATAAAAATGCTAACAGTGTTTTGATAAAAAGCCTCAGCAGGACACCATCTAGTTGCAGCAGTTCTCTTGATTCAATCAAGGCCGATGGGACCTCTCTGGACTTCAGCAGTAAGATCTTCATGAAGACTAAATAATAGAAGTCATCTGCTTACTTGACAATAATAAATATATTTCAGTTCAGAAGATATTTGAAATTTATTTAAGCTTTTTGGGAGTTATACATAGTTGATGAGTAAAATAATTTTATTTTTAATGTTTAGTTATTTTAATAAATTGAGAAGTGATAGACCATAAAGGGTAATTTTCTTAAGAAGCTTATAATAAGGGGTGCGTGGGTGGCTCAGTTGGTTAAGCATCTGCCTTCAGCTCGGGTCATGATGCTGGGATCCTGGGATTGAGTCCTGTGTTGGGCTCCCTGCTTGGCTGGGAGCCTGCTTCTCCCTCTGCCTGCCACTTCTGCTTGTGCTCTCTCTCACTCTCTGTCAAATAAATAAACAAATAAACAAGCTTATAATTAGTGGAGAAATATTGGATGGGATCTTAAAACAATAGTATACTTCGCCCTATAAATGACTCTTCCCAAAAAGATCCTAGTCAATAACTTTAAGAGCATGAACCACACATAAACCTGAATGATAATTAAAATTAAACTTATACTTTAATTTTGACTTGTTTATCACCTGAATTTTGCTTTATTTCTAGCACAGCACAATAGTCAAATGGAATCACAGTTTCTCAGAGACACTATTTGTGAAGAGAGCTTGAAGGAGGTATGTTAAACTATTTCTCATTTCTAATGCGACTATAGTCCCTGTTTTGTTTTCCAATTTTTTTTGTTGTTTGTTTTCAATTTTTAAATTTTTTAATTATGAAATATTTGGGGCGTCTGGGTGGCTCAGTGGGTTGAGCCTCTGCCTTCAGCTTGGGTCATGATCTCAGGGTCCTGGGATCGAGCCCCGTATCGGGCTCTCTGCTCAGTGGGGAGCCTGCTTACCCCCTCTGTCTCTGACTGCCTCTGCAAGTACTTGTGATCTCTGTCAAATAAATAAATAAAATCTTTTAAAAAAATTTTAAAAATTATGAAATATTCAACTATACAGAAAATTAGCTTTTTTGTTAAGGACCCAGCATGGTGATTGATTCTAGGGAGTAGAAATCACAATTAGAAGACCTGCGTTGGGGCGCCTGGGTGGCTCAGCAGGTTAAGCCGCTGCCTTTGGCTTGGGTCATGATCCCAGGGTCCTGGGATCGAGCCCCGCATCGGGCTCTCTGCTCAGCGGGGAGTCTGCTTCCCTCTCTCCACCGGGAGTCTGCTTCCCTCTCTCCGCCTGCCTCTCTGCCTACTTGTGATCTCTGTCTGTCAAATAAATAAATAAAATCTTTAAAAAAAAAAAAAAAGAAAAAAAAGAAGACCTGCGTTTTGTTGTTTGTTCCCAATTCTGTTGTCACTGAATAACCTTAAGAAATAATACTAAATAAAATGTTCATGTATAGCTTACAAATATTTGGATATTTCCACGAACATATGCAAAATACTGTACGCTATTTACAAACAAAATGGGCTGGTTATAATCAAAATGACCTCACCTTGAATATTGTGCAAACTTTTTTCTTTCCTCAGAAACTGAAAGATGGGAAAATTACGGTAAAGGAGTTCTTTATACTTCTTCAGGTCCACATTTTGATACAGAAACCTCGACAGAGCAATCTCCCAGCCAAAGTAAGTGCAGTTTCTTGGCAAAATAGTTATCTCAGTTAAGATGTATTATATTTGTGGGACGCCTGGGTGGCTCAGTTGGTTGGACGACTGCCTTCGGCTCAGGTCATGATCCCAGAGACCCGGGATCGAGTCCTGCATCGGGCTCCCAGCTCCACGGGGAGTCTGCTTCTCCCTCTGACCTTCTCCTCGCTCATGCTCTCTCACTGCCTCTCTCTCAAATAAATAAATAAAATATTAAAAAAAAAAAAGATGTATTATATTTGTTTATTAAAGTGCATCAAAACAAGTGTTTATTCAAAAATAGAAAAATAATCTAAGGATGCATATTTTCTTGCAGAAAGTTTTTCTATAGTAAGTGCATTGTGGTTAGCATAAAAATTGTTTTTGGGGGGAACGCCTGGATGGTTCATTCAACTAACATCTGACTCTTGATCTCAGCTCAAGTCTTGAGCTCAGGGTTATGAGTTCAAGCCTTGTGTTGGGACTCCAGCATAGAGCCTTCTTAAAAACAAAGAAATTAGGAAAAAAAAAAAAAAAGGAAAGAAATTGGATTTTTTTTTGCTAATATAGACTTTGATAAGGTAAAATTTTATTTTTTTCTCATTCCTTGCCATGTATTTTGTCTTTGATACTTTTTCCTGAACATATGCTTTTCCCCCACTATATAAAAATCCAAATACAGCAGAAGATTTTGCAAAATCAAAACTATGTGAAGTTATATAATATTTGAATTGTACAATCAACAAATTCATTTAAAAGATTAGTAGAAAAATTTGTGTCACTTAATAAGGATATGTTTTTCTCTTAAGTCTGTCAAACATTTACAAAAATTAATTATGCCCTTAGCCACAAAGAAAACATTAACAAATAGAAAAAAATGGAAATTTTAGGGACAACATCATCTGATCTTAATCCAATAAAATTAGAATGAATAAAAGGACTATAACATTCTTTTTTTTTTTTAATTTTTTAAAATTTGTTTGTCAGAGAGAGGGGGAGAGAGTGAGCGAGCATAGGCAGACAGAGTGGCAGGCAGAGGCAGAGGGAGAAGCAGGCTCCCTGCCGAGCAAGGAGCCCAATGTGGGACTCGATCCCAGGACGCTGGGATCATGACCTGAGCCGAAGGCAGCGGCTTAACCAACTGAGCCACCCAGGCGTCCTGGACAATAACATTCTTAACTTCTTGGAATTTAAGAAATAAACTTGTAGATAACTCTGAGATCAGAGACGAAATCAGGACTGTTAAGAAATCAAAGTAAGGGATGCCTGGGTGGCTCAGTTGGTTAAGTGGCTGTGAGTTTAAGCCCCACATGAGTCATAGAGCTTCCTATAAAAAAAAATTAAAGGAAATAAAAAGGGGGAGGGAAGAGGGAAAAAATAAACAAGGGAGGAAGGAAGGACGGATGGACCCACACAAATATGGACATTTGGTTTATGATAAAGATGCCACTGCAGAACGTGGTCTTTTCTGTAAATGGTGTTGCATCAGATAGATATCCATAGGAAAAAGTGAGCTTTGTCCCGTGGTTCACACTATATACAAAAATCAAGTCTATATAACACCAAAAACACAAGTGACAAAAATTGGTCTTCATCAAAGTTAGAAACTTCTGTGTTACACGGAGGTACCTGGGTGGATCAGTCAGTTGGGCATCTGACTCTTGACTTGAAGATCTTTCAGGGTTCTGAGATCAAGCCTAATGTCAGGCTTGCACTGGGCATGGAGCCTACTTGAGGTTCTCTACCCATCTCCTCCGTTTGCTCCTGCTGTCTCTCTCTCTCTCTAAAGAAAAACAAACAAAATACTTCTGTGGTACAAATGATATCATCAAGAGAGTTGAAAAGACAACCAACAGAATGGGAAGAAGCATTGGCAAATCATACATTTTATAAAGGACTTGTACAGAGAATATATCAAGAACTTTTCAACTCAGTAATAAAAAGACAACCCAATTTAAAAAATAGTCAAAAGGATCTGAATGAATATTTCTGTGAAAAACACATACAAATGACAATAAGTATGGAAAAACGTTTTCAGTATCTTTAGTCATTAAGGAAATGCAAGTTAAAACGACATGAGGGGTTCCTGGGAGGCTCAGTCAGTTGAGCATCTGACTCTTGGTTTTGGCTTAGGTCATAATCTCAGAATCCTGAGATTGAGCCCTAGGTGGAGCACCAAGTCAGGCTCCATGCTCAGCAGGGAGTCTGCTTGAGATTCTTTCATAGTTCCTCTCCCTTTGCCCCTCCCCCCTGCTCACATGCATTCTCTGTTTCTCTCACTCTAAAATCAATCAATCAATCAAAATAAATATATAAATAAAACTACAATGAGTTACTACTGCACACCCACTATAATGGCTGTAATCAAAAAGAAAATTAAAAGTGTTAGCAATTATATAGAGAAATTAGAATTTTCATACATTGCTGGTGGCAATGGCACAACTACTTTGGAAAACAGTTTGGCAAAAAGTTGGACATAGGGGTGCCTCGGTGGCTCAGTGGGTTAAAGCCTCTGCCTTCGACTCAGGTCATGATCCCAGGGTCCTGGAATTGAGCCCCGCATCAGGCTCTCTGCTCAGCAGAGAAAAAAGTTAGACATAGAACTATTATAAGATTCAGCAAATTCTACTTCTAAATATATTTCCAAGAGAACTGAATATATACATCCACACAAAAGTTGTACATGACTACTATTCATAATAGCCCAAAAGTGAACTCTGATTAGTGGTTACTTGGGGCTGGGATAAGGGTGGAAGAGAATGGAGAGTGACAGTTAATGGGTACAGGCTTTTTTTTTTTTTAAGATTTTGTTTATTTATTTGACAGACAAGAGATCACGAGTAGGCAGAGAGGCAGGCAGAGGGGAGGGGGGGAGGCAGACTCCCTGCTGAGCAGAGAGCAGGACCCTGGGATCATGACCTGAGACTAAGGCAGAGGCTTAACCCACTGAGCCACCCAGGTGCCCCAGGTACAGACTTTTTTATAGGGGGATGAAAATGCTCTAAATTAGATTGTTAATGGTTGCATAACCCTATGAATATAATTTTTAAAATTATCTAATTGTATACTTAAGTGGATGAATTATGATGTGTGAATTAAATTTCAATAAAGCTGTTAGAGCCTGGGTGACTCAGTTGTTAAGTGCCTGCCTTTGGCTCAGGTCATAATCCCAGGGTCCTGGGATCTAGCCCCGAATGGGGCTTCCTGCTCAGCAGGAATCCTGCTTCTCCCTCTCCCACTCCCTCTGCTTATATTCCCTCTCTTGCTCTTTCTCTCTGTCAAATAAATAAAATCTTCAAAAAAAATAAATTAAAACTATTTAGAGGTACCTGGGTGGCTCAGTCAATTAAGCACATGATTTCGGCTCAGGTCATGATTCTGGGTCCTGGGGTCTAGCTCTGCATTGGGCTCCCTGCTCAACAGAGAGTCTGCTTCTCCCTCTCCCACTTCCCCTGTTCGTGCATTCGTGTTTGCTCGCTCTCTCTCTCATAAATAAATAAGTAAAACTTTTAAGAGACAGCTATTTAGAAAAAAATCAATTCCAGTATTGTATATCTAAATGTGAAGTCGCCCGGGGGGCTCAGTGGGTTAAAGCTTCTGCCTTCAGCTCAGGTCATGATCCCAGGGTCTTGGGATCAAGCCCCGCATTGGGCTCTCTGCTCAGCGGGGAGCCTGCTTTACCCTCTCTCTCTCTGCCTGCCTCTCTGCCTACTTGTGATCTCTGTCTGTCAAATAAATGAATAAAATCTTTTAAAATAAATAAACAAATGTGAAGTATGGGGTGCCTAGATGAGTGAGTTGGTTAAGCATCCGATTTCTGCTTAGGTCATGATCTTAGGATCTGAAGATCGAGCTCTGTGTCATGCTCCCCACTCAGTGGGCAGTCTGCTTGTCCCTCTCCATCTGCTTTTCCCCCTGCTTGTGCTCAATTTATTCCTCTATCTCTCAAATAAATAAAATAATTTAAATAAATATATAAATAAAAACAAATAAATATGAAGTGTAAATCAAAGATGGAAATAATGGAAAAATGAACACACATCTTTTGGGTCCCCAACCTCATTATTCTACCCTTCTCATTAGCATCCTCTTGCTTTAGCTGTAGATGGAAAATAGAAAGCTGTCTAGGTATGGATCCAGAGCCTGCATCCTTAGGAAAAGCAGAAAAAGTACCAGGGGACTGGGAGAAAACAGAGGGGAAAGATAGGAGCAAAGAGGATGGTGACAGGGTAAAGAGGAAGAGAATACCTCAGGAGCTAAATGAATCTTCCCGTTTCCTCTCAGGCCTTGCAGAGGTCAGGAAGGTCAGTGTTAAGGAAATAGATCTGGGAACAAACCCATCAAGATAGAGAATTTATGCTATCCCAGAAAAGAAATTTAAAAATCCTAAAGTAGGGAAAGGACAAAGAGATAGACTATATATGAACCATGGCATATGAAGTTTATAACTAGGGGCATCTGATATAGGACTTGGGTAACTGTGAGTCTCTTTTAGGGTGGAACTGGGGAGAATGTTCTTTTTATTCTTTTTTTTTTTTTTTTTTTTTTAAGTAAGCTCTATACCCAGTATGGGGCTTGAACTCATGATCCTGAGATCAAGAGTCGCATGCTTGGGGTGCCTGGCTGGCTAGTTGGTAGAACATCGAACTCTTGGAACTCTTGGGGTCATGAGTTCGATCCTGATGTTGGGTGTAGAGATTACATTTAAAAAAAAAAAAAAAAGTCTCATGCTTTACCAGCTGAGCCAACCAGGTATTCCTGGGGAGAGTATTCTAGAGGCAAGTGGGGAATTATGTGCTACCCCTTATAGACACATGTACAGCACTCATATTTGTTTGCAGTTAAAGAAACTCAGCAGGTATCACCAGCAAATAGTACTATTGTAGTGTCCCACAACCCTCAGCAAATGCCCATGGAGTGCCTCAGGCAGAAATACCAAAATAACACCCTTTCCCTTCTCAGTGAGGTTGAAGAACTGCAGGTAACCCTGCCAGGCCTGAAATACCCAAGGATTGATTGTGTATAAATTGGGTACATAATCAAAATAGATAAATGAAGGGAGGAGGGTGGCTTGTGTACATGATCCTGGGCTCGAGATGCTGCAAATTAACCTAGCTATTGCATACAGCATAGGTGGATGCAGCCAATATGTACCCACAGTGCATTAGCCTGATATCCATTGACACTTGCATTCCTAATGAATCTCGGAGAGTGGTCCTGTGTTTCACTGGTGGTTATGGAGGTCCAGGAGGAAACCTACCCTTTTTCAACTCAAAAATTATCAATTGTTGTTTTATCTCTACATATCCCTACTCCCCACCCCTGTTATTTTGAAACAAATCCCAGGCATCATCAATTTAACATATTTCAGTATGTATTCCTAAAAAGATGAGGACTCATTTGAAAAATAAATACATATATAATAATCATACCTTAAAATGACTATTCAGTCAGTATTTATATTTCCCTGATTGTCTTTTCATTTTATTTTTAAAGAGAGAGTGTGTGAGCAGGGATGGGGGCCTGAAGGGGAGAGTTAAGCAGGTCCAAGCAGAGCCTAATGCAGGCCCCATGTCATGACCCTGAGTTTACAATCTGAGCCGTGACCTGAGCTGAAACCAAGTGTCGGATGCTTACCTGTCTGTACCACCCAAGCATCCCAAGGGAGACAGTATCTTAAGCAGGCTCCACGGCCAGCACAGAGTTTCAATTGGGGCTCAATCTCACAACCCCAAGATCATTATCTGAGCTGAAATTAAGAATTGGACACTAACTGACTGAGCCATCCAGGTGCCCTCTCCCTGGTTGTCTTAAGCATTATTTTCCCGTTTACTACATTGAGTTTACTAAATGAGGTTGAAATATTATAATTAGTAGGTATCTCTTAATAATCTTCTAAATAGGGGCGCCTGGGTGGCTCAGTGGGTTAAAGCCTCTGCTTTCGGCTCCAGTCATGAACCCAGGGTCCTGGGATCAAGCTCCAAATCATCTGGCTCTCAGCTCAGCAGGGAGCCTGCTTCCTCTTCTCTCTGCCTGCCTCTCTGCCTACTTGTGATCTTTGTCTGTCGAATAAATAAATAAAATCTTTTTAAAAAAATCTTCAAAATAGTATTGTCCTCTTTCATTTCTCTCTCCTTTTTTTTCTTTTTGATAAGAAACCAGGTTTTTTCTGTGGGGTTTACCAGAGTGTGCATTTTACCAATTGTGCACACTCAAATGTTTTTTTAACCTGTTCTCTGTCTCCTGTTTTTACAAGTTGGCGAGGCTTTATCAGATTCACTTTTTTTTTTTTTCCAAGTTCACCTTTCAGTCGTACTTCCATCAGGAAATAATGTCTGGTTATGATGCATAGGCAGCCATTAAATCATTATCTAGATCTAGTAATTCATTAGGAGTTGTAAAGTAGTAGTTGTAAACTAATGCTGTCATTTATTGTCCAGATACTTCTATAAAAAGAAATATTTCTTTGTCAGTCATCTGGCTCCTATATGAAAGCATTTAGCCATTTTCCCAAGGATGCCTGATTTCTTTGACTGAGAAAACTGTGTTTAAAAAGCACAGTCTAGGGATGCCTGGGTGGCTCAGCGGGTTGAGCGGCTGCCTTCGGCTCAGGTCATGATCCCAGCGTCATGGGATCGAGTCCCGCATCGGGCTCCTTGCTCGGCGGGGAGCCTGCTTCTCCCTCTGCCTCTGCCTGCCACTCTGCCTGTGCTCTCTCTCTCCCTCTCTCTCTGACAAATAAATAAATTAAAAAAAAAATTTAAAAAGCACAGTCTGGGTTCTAGTGTTGCCTTTTCTTTTTGAGCCAGTGCATACAGCTTTGATTTTTATTTATAAATTTAGCCTTAAAAATCCTTTTAAGAAAGAAAGTTAACTTCAGTTATAATTGCTTTTAGCACTTTTTTATACTTTCTTAGCACATCTGCTAGAAGATGTGTTAGGGATAGAGGAAGGAGATTAAAACCTCATTTAGTTACATCCTTTTAATTTATCAAATAAAACTAGAGAGTGAGAAAAAACTAACATTTGTTAGATTATTTTATGAGGCCCTGGGCTTGAGTAACCTTTAAAAAACAAACAAAACCTTTTACTATACTCTTAAGAGTGCCCAATTTATAAATGAAGAGACCAAATCTTAAAGTGGTAGAATTACTTATTCTGTACCATACTGCCTATGAATAATGGGCAGTTGTGGGATTTTGTTTGTTTGGGCTTTTATATGTAATATGATATAAGGAATTGACTTGGATTTCCAGTACTGCATAAAGGACATCTAAAAGTCACTGGATTATGACATATCAGATAAAGGGCCAGTATCCAAAATCTATAAAGAACTTATCGAACTCAACACCCAAAAAAGAAAAAAATACCATCAAGAAATGGGCAGGGGACATCTGGGTGGTTCAGTGGGTTAAAGCATCTGCCTTTGGCTTAGGTCATAATCTCAGGGTCCTGGGATCGAGCCCCGAATCATCCGGCTCTCTGCTCAGCAGGGAGCCTGCTTCCTCCTCTCTCTCTGCCTGCCTCTCTGCCTACTTGTGATCTCTGTCAGATAAATAAATAAAATCTAAAAAAAAAAAAAAAAAAAAAAAAAAAAAAAAAAAAAAAAAAAGAAATGGGCAGAAGACATAAACAGACATTTCTTCAAAGAAGACATCCAAATGGCCAACAGACACATGAAAAAGTGCTCAACACCACTCAGCATCAGGGAAATACAAATCAAAACCACAGTGAGATACCACCTCACACCAGTCAGAATGGCTAAAATTAACAAGTCAGGAAACAACAGATATTGGTGAGGGTGCAGAGGAAGGGGAACCCTCCTACACTGTTGGTGGGAGTGCAAGCTGGTGCAGCCACTCTGGAAAACAGTATAGAGTTTCCTCAAAAAGTTGAAAATAGAGCTACCCTATGACCCAGCAACTGCACTATTGGGTACTTACCCCAAAGATAAAAATGTAGTGATCCAAAGAGGCATGTGTACCCCATTGTATATAGCAGCAATGTCCACAATAGCCAAACTACGGAAAGAGCCTAGATGTCCAATGGCAGATGAATGGATGAAGAAAATGTGGTATATATATACAACGGAATATTATGTACCCATCAGAAATTGAAATCTTGCCATTTGCAATGATGTGGATGGAACTAGAAAGTATTATGCTAAGTCAAATAAGTCAGTCAGAGAAAGATAATTATCATATGATCTTGCCGATATGTGGAATTTGAGAACAAGGCTGAGGATCATGGGAGAAGAGAGGAAAGAATGAAATAGGATGAAGCCAGAGAGGGAGACAAACCATAAGAGACTCCTAATCTCAGGAAACAAACTGAGGGTTGCTGGGGGGTAGGGATAGGGTGGCTGTGATGGACATTGGGGAAGGTATGTGCTATGGCGAATACTGTGAATTGTGTAAGACTGATGATTCACAGACTTGTACCCCTGAAACAAATGATACATTATATGTTAATTTAAAAAAATAAGTTAAAAAAGTCATTGGATTTGGGGCACCTGGCTTTCTCAGTCAGAAGAGCGTGTGACTTGATCTTGGGGTTATAAGTTTGAACCCCATGTTGGGTGTAGATTACTTAATTCTTTTTTAAAAAATCATTAGATTAGGGGCGCCTAGGTGGCTCAGTGGGTTAAAGCCTCTGCTTTTGGCTCGGGTCGTGATCCCGGGGTCCTGGGATCGAGCCCCACATCGGGCTCTCTGTTCCGCGGAGAGCCTGCTTCCTCATCTCTCTCCCTGCCTGCCTCTCTTGCCTACTTGTGATCTCTGTCTGTCAAATGGATAGATAAGATCTTTAAAAAAAAAAAAATCATTGGATTAGACCTATAAAACATCTTTTAAAATAACCAAATTTTTACTACCTTATATTACATATGCCAGAAAAATTTGAATTCAATGATAGAAGATAAGAAGATAGAAGTAAAGATCAGGACTAGAGAATGAGAGTAGAAAAGAATAATCTAGGAAACTGGTATCTTTTTTCTGTCTTTTAATGAAAGGGTTCCTGATAAGTGTGAATTTTTAGGTATTGACATTCTTAAAACCACACAAGCCATTTTCAAATCACTATTCAAACACATGTGAGGGGAACATCCACTAAACATCTGTAGGAAATAGACTTTGATGTCAGAGACTTGTATTCAAATTCCAACTAATAGGTTACTGGGTATATTAATTTCATAGAGTAATCAAATTTTTCTTTGTAGAACTTTAAAATAAGCCCACTGAAATTTGAAACAGTTCTTAAATATGGTTTTGTCTCCAAACTACCAGTTTTGAGGGACTGATTTTCTTTTTTTTTCCAGTTTACTATAAACACACCACCTACTCCAGAAGACCTGATGTTAAGTCAGTATGTTTACCGACCCAAGATACAGATTTATAGAGAAGATTGTGAGGCTCTTCGGCAGAAGATTGAAGAGTATGAAAGTTTTTGTGTGTGTGTTTTGTTGGATGGGTGGATAATCTGTGTGGTAAGGTTTTAATTAGGCATTGACATAGGAAAAAGTTCATGACATTAATTGGCGGTGTCATATGGACTGTGGAAAAGAATCAGGTTTGTAGGCAGACAGATTGAAGCTCAATCCTGGCTACAGCACTAGCTATGTAACTTTATGTAAGATATTTAACCCTTCATTTCAACATCCATAAATTAGGAATAATAATACCTACTCAGTAGGTAGAAATGAGCAGTAGCATTAGTGTATATAAAATATTTTCACATCATTTGTAGCAGAAAGTGTGTCCTCAGTAAATAGTTAAAAGGTTATGATATCATCAATTGATTCCAAAAGAACATCGTCAAAAGTAGATAATAGGAATTTATAAATTGTGCCTGAAATCAAGATTATCTTTTGGTTTATAGTTTTATCACATTTGCCCTTGATTTGCAGGTCAGAAAGTACATGATATTACAGATTATTGCTCAGTGTTTGGTATATGTAGATCCTGCATACTAATTTACAGATTAGGTATGTCTAAATTCCCTCAGGTAAATTAGACTTGCAACCCAAAATATATTTTCTGTCATACTTATCTAGAACTATTCAACTAAATTTAAACCAGCCTAACAAACAGAAAAGAAATAAAATAATTTTTAAATAACTATTTAGTTTTTAAACTAAAAATTTAAGATGCTGTTAAATTATAATACTGCAGATTTGCCTGATTCTGGTTTTTCATTCAACAACTATATATTGAACACCCATGCTGTGCCAGGCACTATACTAAGTACTAGGGTTCATCACTGAACAGGACAGTAAAATTTTTTTTCTTCATGTTGTTTGAAAGAGTGTCTAAAAATTTGTCTTAGAATGTTTCATTTTGAATAAAATAAGATCTCACACACAATGCACAGTCTGTTTAGATGTGGTCTACTGTTTGATTTTACATTTATGTTCTTGTATATAATATATTCCAACTCTGATAGAAATTTATTTCTCATTAATAAGAGACTAATATATAATTTTGCTACATTTACAAATACTATTGTATAAAAGTGAGATAAGACTGGGAACTGACTTGGGAACTTTTACTTAAAATAATAGCTACAAGTTCACAATTATCCATTGATAGGCCGGGCCTAAGGATTCTTTAAAAGCAACATGTTTTCATATTGGAACAAGTTGATTGAGATTGTAAGGGAAGTTTTTCTGATTTATAACATTCTTGAACTGTTCTATAAGTGTTGAAATAATCAGGCTGACCACTGTTCTTGAGTTAATTTCCCCCTTTTTGAATATAGAAAAGGACTAGGAAGGATTAAATTAAGTATGCCTGTAAATCTGAGTTGATTCATTCAAGCTGACTTCTGAACCCTGTGCTAATTATTAACTTCTCTATATTTTAGATTAAAGCTTTCTGCATTGAACCAGGAAAAACTGTTGACTGATGTAAATAGGAACCTGTGGGAAAAAATGAGACACTGCTCTGATGAGGAGGTATTTTTAACTCATTTTCTGAATAGGAATCAGTATAGACATTTTGAACCTGTTTATTGTGAAATAAGTAACTTACTTGATAATTAGTGACAAGTTCTTTAACTTTTCAGGTATAATATGTTAGTGAGGTTTTTATTTAATTACACGAGTAATTTTTAAAATACATAATTTTTTCAAACCAGAATGTCCAATTAAATATATGAAATATGTTTAAAGTTCATTTAGAATTTCCTCCTACTTGTTTCACTTAGATTTAGATGAGGAAAAGATTTATTTTAAGTGGTTAAATAGGGCCTCATTTATATTGCTCTAATATATTAAGAATTTTATTAATTTAGGGCCTGTCATTTTCTAATTTTTTTACTAATTTTCTAATTTCACTATGAAAAATGAATTAAAAACAAAAATTAAAATTAAAATCTTTGGGTCTGTTTTTAAATTACTAAATGTTATTAAGTTTGCATATGAGATGTGCCCTGCCTTAGGAATCAGTCTAGGATAGGCAGAATAGCCCACAGCAGCTGAACCAGCCTTCCCAGACCATTTGTCTTTCTTAACTCATTTGTTTTAGTACACCTTAACCTTTGATTTTCCCTTGCAGCTGAAAGCCTTTGGAATTTACTTGAACAAAATAAAATCACGTTTCACCAAGATGACTAAAGTCTTCACTCACCAAGGAAAAGTGGCTCTCTACAGCAAGCTGGTACAGTCAGCTCAGGTAATTTGAAACAGTTAAAAGCATAGAAAGAAAGATGTATTAATATTACTGGGGCGCCTGGGTGGCTCAGTGGGTTAAAGCCTCTGCCTTCAGCTCAGGTCATGATCTCAGGGTCCTGGGATCGAGCCCCGCATCAGGCTCTCTGCTCGTCAGGGAGCCTGCTTCCTCCTCTCTCTCTGCCTGCTTCTCTGTGATCTCTGTCTGTCAAATAAATAAATAAAATATTTAAAAAATTACTTTATAGTGATTGTAGAATACGAAGAATGTTTCCTAAGGAACATGGTTCATAAAGAGGTAGGTTTCAATTTATCAAAAGTGGGAAATCTGGCATCTTGAGTAATTCTAGAATATATTTACTAATATGGACCTGTGTCTCATTTCAAATTTGTTATCTATTATACATGTTGAAATAAAACAGTATAGGTTTCTGCTCTTCCATTGCTAAGGACTACACTGTAGTATTATCTTCCTCATAGTCCAGACCCAACTGTGCATGTTTATTTTTATTTGTTTATTTATGTTTTTAAGTAATCTTTACACACAACATGGGGCTCAAACAACCCCAAGATCAAGAGTCACATGCTCTACCGACTAAGCCAGCCAAGTGCCCCTTTGTGCGCATGTTTAAAGTCGCATTTCCCAAAATGAGTGTACTCTGCATTAAAAAAACTCTCTTTCCATTGGCAAATAATTCTGAGAAACGTTATATGCCATATTCCCCCTTGGAGAAATGTAATAGGTAGCATATTAAAGTCTAAAGTCAGAAATAGGGAGCCTGCTTCCTCCTTTCTCTCTGCCTGCCTCTCCGCCTACTTGAGATCTCTCTGTTGAATAAATAAATAAAATCTTCAAAAAAAAAAAAAAGTCGGGCACCTGGGTGGCTCAGTTGGTTAAGCGACTGCCTTTGGCTCAGGTCATGATCCTGGAATCCTGGGATCGAGTCCCGCATCGGGGTCCCTGCTTCTTGGGGAGCCTGTGTCTCCCTCTGACCTTCTCCTCACTCATGCTATCTCTCACTGTCTCTCTCTCAAATAAATAAAATCTTTAAAAAAAAATAAGAAAAAAAAATAAAGTCAGAAATACTTTTTTTAAGTCTAAAAGGAGCAAAACATGCTATAATTCTGTTTAGTTATTTGACCATAGAACATTTTTTTAGGAATTGTTTTTCAGGGGCACATGGATGGCTCATTTGGTTAAATGTCTGCCTTCAGCTCAGGTCATAATCCCGAGGTTCTAGGTTTAAGCGCCTGTCAGGCTCCGTGCTCAGCGGGGAACCTCCTTCTCCCTCTCCTTCTGCCACACTCTATCTCTCAAACAAATGAATACTATTTTTAAAAAAGAATTCTTTTGGGGTACCTGGGTGGCTCAGTGGGTTAAAGCCTCTGTCTTCGGCTCAGGTCATGATCCCAGGGTCCTGGGATCGAGTCCCGCGTCGGGCTCTCTCCTCAGCGGGGAGCCTGTTTCTCCCTCTCTCTCTGCCTCTCTGCCTACTTGTGATCTCTCTCTGTGCGTCAAATAAATAAATAAAATCTTTAAAAAAAAAAATTCTTTTTGGGGAGCACCTGGGTGGCTCAGTTGGTTAAGTGTCTGACTCTTGATTTCAGCTCAAGTAGTTATCTCAGGGTTGTGAGATTAAACCACAAGTCACACTCCACACTGGGTGTGGATTAAGATTCTGTTTCTCCCTCTCCCTCTATTACTCTCCTCCCCCATCTAAAAAAAAAGTTTACATAAAAATAAAAAATAATTCCTTTTGGAGAGAGCATCTTGCTGGCTCAGTCAGTGGAGTGTGAGACTCTTGATCTCAGAGTTATAGGTTTGAGCCCCATATTGAGTATAGAGATTACTTAAAAATAAAATCTTTGAAAACAACAAGATTTTTTTTAATATGTGTTTAGCATCTTATATTACATGGAAATACTGTAATAAAGGAAAGTACAAAAAATAAGTTTATATTAATCTGTTATGTATGCTTTTTAAAAAACATTTTAAGTCCAGACTTGAAGCTTTGACCTTCATTTTAAGATTTGCCTGTTCATGATATAGCAGTATGTCAGCGAGTTTAACCATTTATAATGTTTAAATATTTTGTTTAGAGGTTTAACTTGACAATATAATATTGTGTGTTTAGAATGAGAGGGAGAAACTTCAGATAAGGATAGATGAGATGGACAACGTACTTAAGAAGATTGAAAACTGTCTCACTGAGGTTGAAATAGGTAATGTGTTTTGAATACTTTCCCAAAAGAAAAATTTAATTTTGTCTAAATGCTTCCCTACAGTACGGATTGTGGTATCACTTATGTCAAGACTTGTATTAGCAACTTGAGACATTAAATTAGAGCAAAATAAAACTCCTTTCCTGTGGTCATCTGCAACACAATCAACAAGAGATGCTCAAGATAATAAATCTCTTTAGAAAGCTCTTCATAATCTAGACCATAATCTTATTTTTTAAAATAGATGAACTTATTGTCTTCTTTGAAAATGATCTCTCCTTTCAGTTTGATCTCTCATAATTCCGCATTGTTAGTGTTCTTGTCCTGAAACTGCTTTCTCAAAGGTCACAAAATTCCTCATAATCATCAAATTTGGAAGCTCTTGGTCCTTAACCATCTTGACCTCTCAGTATTTGACACTGCTGATTATTTTCTTTCTGAACCTTTCATCTCCCTAAGCCTCTGTGATATTATACTACCCTGACTATTTGCTTTCTTCCTATTTCTTTTAGTCCTTCTCTTTGTCTCTCTCTAATCTCCTGTGTAGGCATTTAGATTTTATCATCTACTTATTTCTATGTTCTCTCCCTTACTGCTTTCATCTGCTTTAACACTTGTATTTATATAAATGATTCCCAAATTCAGTTAAATTCACCTGATACTGTGCTTAGCATCGGAAAAAAAGATATTGTAAACACAGATTTTGACTTTCAGTAGCTTATAATTATTCTGAGCTAAGGCATCGTTAGCCTCTCTCTTGAATTCCAAACTTAACCTCTCTAGCTTCCTGCTGAACCTCTATGCAAAAATATCTTTAGGTACCTTAAACTCTCTGTGAATAAAATGGAATTTATTGTCTTCTCCCATTTCTAAAATAAAGCCTGAAAACTTGCTCTCATATGATGTTTCTTATCTATATTAAAGGCATTGCTATTTTTATAAACTGTAAAAAGCTAAAAACTTTCTTTGTCTTTGAGTTTCTCTTATCAAGTCCTGTCATATCTACTTCTTCATCATCCCTTGTATTCTTTCCCATTCCCATTAAGGCTATCATTAATTCTGATGTACTAGTTCAAGTTTTCTAACTAATCTATCTACACTCTTACTTCATTCTATCTCCTTCCAGTCCAACCTGTGCATTGCTGCCAGATTAAATAATTATGAAGAACAGTTTTCATTATTTCATTGAAAAACTTATCTTTCCATTTATAACAAAGTCCAAACACCAGACCTTGACATTTAACATTCTCCATTTTTTTTCTCCAGTCCTTTATAGATCTTCCTTTCTTACATGATTTACTTTTAGTTTTTATTATGCATCCCAAATTCCAACCAAATCTTGTTGTCTCTATGCAGTAGTGCCACTTTGTCTTTGCTAGTACATTTTTCTGTTTTCTACCGAAGGAGGTAGTCATCATCTCCCTTGAGCTCCTATAGCTATTTTGTTAGTCCTTCTTATAGTAGCCATACATCTACTTGTAATTACAGTTTCTTTTGTGTAGTTTATCTCCCTAACTAAATTGTAAGCTCCATGGAAGAATAAGCTTTTATTTTTGTCCATATCCCTCAGAGTTCTTAACACTATGCTTTGTTTCGAGTATAACTGCATTGCATTGATAATATGAATTCCATAATCTTGACTGCCCTACCCCTTTGTTCATTACCTTTCTCTCTACTTCACAGACAAAAAAATAGAAGCTCTAAGGCTACAACTTCTAAACTTTCTATTGCCAAACTTTTATATATCTATATTCATTCTTTCATCCATCCTTCTTTTACCTGAGACCAATCTTTCCACCTAAACTTTGAGTTCCATCCCCTCTTCTTAGGAATTTCATATCACTGATTTTTCCTTATCTCTTATATAGTCCCTGCCTCCTCTCTAAAGGATATATTCAACTCTCTTTTATCTTTAAAATACCAAAAACCACACTTCCCTCTCTAGGACCTACTAACAAATAGCTCTCTATTTCTTTCTCATTCCTTCATTATTCCTTGTGCAAATACACTGAGTACCTACTCTGTGCCATGTACAGTGCTCAGTGCTAAGAATACTATGGTAATAAAAAAACAAAAACTTAGGCGTGCCTGGGTGGTACAGTTGGTTAAGCAATCTACTCTTGGTTTAGGGTCAGGTCATGATCTCAGTGTTGTGAGATCAAGCACCACCCACAATGGGCTCGAGCTCAGCATGTAGTCTGTTTAGATTTCTTCCTCTTCCCCCATCTCCTGCTTATGCACATGCTCATTCGCTTGCACTCTCTCTCTAATAAATAAATAAATCTTTAAAAAAAAAAAAAAACTTTTATGGCCATGTGGAGCTTCTCATCTAGAAAAGAATATAAGAATTCAACACATAGGGGGTGCCTGGGTGGCTCTGTTCGTTAAGCATCTGCCTTCAGCTCAAGTCATGATCTGGTCCCGTCCTGGGATGGAGACTCACCTCAGGCTCTCTGCTCAGCAGGAAGTCTCCTTCTCCCTCTGCCTCTCTCCCAACCCCCACTTATGCTTTCTCTTTCTCTCTCTCTCTCTCTCTCTCTCTCTCTCTCGCGCGCGCGCGCGCGCGCAAATATATCTTTAGAAAAAAAAAAAAGAGGGATGCCTGGGTGTTTCAGATGGTTAAGCCACTGCCTTTGGCTCGGGTCATGATCCCAGGGTCCTGGGATTGAGCCCCACATTGGGTTCCTGCTTCTCCCTCTCCCTCTGCTGCTCCCCCTGCTTGTGTACACACACACTCTCTCGGTCAAATAAATAACTAAAATCTTCAAAAAGAAGTTTTGTTTTTGATATAAAAACCTAACTCGGTTTGGATCTGGGAAGGGAAAGGGATTTTAAGGATGAGGTTTTAAGGTTTCAAAAGCAAATTAAAATTTTAAAATGTGCATGCATGCATTTGTGTATGTGTATCTGTTCCTGCTTCTTGTCCATGGGATTGCCTAACAATAATTTTGATGTATGCAAATTATATTTAAACAATTTCCACCTCAAAGTGGCCCCTGAGAAGTTGCTGTTGGAGATCATTACTGTACGGCTTGAAGTTCACTCGTCTGCCACTAGAAGCAAGTCTTTGTATGAAATTATAATTATAGCTCAGTGCTTTATTGGTGAGGAAGATGGGGAATGATGAGTGCTTGTAATATATTGTTAACTCTTCATTTTGGGACCATCTTTTTTTCTCATCTCTGGTTATTTTTTGAGATATTCTAATGCACATTGCCTACTTAGAAACTAAGAATTTGGAGGATGAAGAGAAAGACAGTCCTATGGAAGAATGGGATTCTGAAATGAGAGCTGCAGAGAAAGGTAACTGAAGGGGCGCCTGGGTAGGTCAGTTGTTTGAGCACCGTATTCCTGATTTTGGCTCAAGTCTTAATCTTACGGTCATAAGATCAAGCCCTGCATCAGGCTCTGCACTCAGTGTGGAGTTTGCTTGTCCCTCTCCCTCTGCTCCTCCTCTTTCTTTCTTTCTTTCTCTTTCTCAAATAAATAAATACATAAAATCTTTTGAAAAGAAAAGAAAGGTAACTGAATTAATTAAGGAGATAAATGGGGAAAAAACAATGTGTTCTTTATTTAGGTGAGATTAAATGATACAGAATTTTCAGTAGAACAGATGATTTTGTAGCAACATTTTAATGTGTCCATTCTGATAAATTTGTTTTGTTTTCTTTCCAAAGAACTGGAACAGCTGAAAACTGAAGAAGAAGAGCTTCAAAGGTCAGCCTTCATTTGGAATGTTAGAAAATAAGCTAAACTTTACATGACTGAATGACTTCTACCTCCAAAAACTGAGGAGATGAGGCACATGAGTATTGATTTAAGACTGACTCAGGGCTTCTGCTCCACTTTGAACTTGACCCATCTTAGTTGACAATATTCTTACTGTTTACAGGGTGTTAATTCAAGGTAGTACTTCTCAAGCTTAAATAATATCAGGATCCTTTCAAAGAAAATTAACCTAGCGTTAAGCTGTTTTTATATTTTACTTTTATAATATACTTAATTATAAGTATAAAATGAGGTATATTTTTCTTATTGTTATGGATCTCATTTAACTATAAGACTAAAATGAACCAAATATAAATAATGACAAACTAATAAAATTCCAACTGACAACATTAATTTGACAGTTGATAATATTTGGCTAAAATTAATAATAGCAAAATGACTAACAAGGTATAAGTTCTATTTAGCTCTAATAAACTAAAAAAGCCAAACATGGGCATCAAAATATGGCATGTCTCAGTTTTAAGGTGGGCATTCTTATGACCTACATTATGGTTTTATATTTTATCATCAAAACAAAGAGTAAATTTTAATAATCTTAAAGAATATGCAAACCTTTAAGGATGCCTTCATGGATCCTAATTTTGAGAACCATTGATTTAAGCCTTTCCTAATTAGACCCACATTTCTAGATTAATGCTTATCAAAGAAAGAAAGAGAGGAAGGACGGAAGGAAGGAAGGACGAAAGAAGCCTAAGAAAACAAAAATGGATGCCATTCACTTCAGTGGGGAGCTGTCTAGCATGTGACTTTTTGACTTTTTGACTAAAATAAACCTTTATTTTAATGGAGTCCAAATTGTGACAACAGCCTATCTCACTCTGAATACCTACTTTGATTTGCAGAAATCTTTTAGAACTGGAAGCACAGAAAGAACAGACCCTTGCTCAAATAGACTTTGTACAAAAACAAACAGATAGAACTGAAGAGCTACTGGATCAGTTGAGGTAAGGAAAAGTAGGGGTCATTAGTTTGTGTTTTATCCTGTGCCTTCGTAGTTGTCTAAATCTATTACAGCAGTTGACATGTGTTTGTAATATGTATCGCTGTTTTTATAAAACTATAAACTCTAAAAAAGAGTCATGTACCCAACATCAAGTATAGTGGCTCAGTGGGTTAAGCCTCTGCCTTCGGCTCAGGTCATGATCCCAGGGTGCTGGGATGGAGCCCCGCATCAGGCTCCCTGCTCAGCGGGAAGCCTGCTTCTCCCGGTCTCACTCCCCCTGCTTGTATTCCCTCTCTCCCTGTGTCTCTGTCAAATACATGAATAAAATCTTTAAAACAAAAATATTGATTGTCTCCCAAGCCAGTAGAAAAACTTCAGCAGCTATTTCTGGTACGGTTAGCATGGTATCAGAAGTTAACTCTCTTCTTCTACCTCAGAAAAAAATTCTTTGTCTCTCTTTCTTTCTCTCCAGCTTGTCTGAGTGGGAAGTCATTGAGTGGAGTGATGATCAAGCTGTATTCACCTTTCTTTATGACACAATAGAACTTACCATCACCTTTGGAGAGACAGTAGGTGAGTAGCAAAAGTAAGATAATTTCTCTGCATGAAAATGTATGGCAAACTCACTAAAGAGTCCAATCTTTATTTTAATACAATAATAACTATTGACATAATGAAAGTGCTGCTGAAAATCTTAGAAAAGTTGATCACTTTAATTTCTGATAATAGAATTTTATTAGATAAGGAATAAAATTAAAATTCAGCTAGTGAAATTTGACCTTCGTTGGATTACATTAGATGATAGAAATTTTACATATCCAAATAATGGGTCAACATGCTATTTGCATCTGTTTTTCTGAGTTCCTTTTCTCTGTGCTTTGTGATAGAGGATTTACTCTAATGGCTGGTGACTCTTAACTTTTTTTTGTACTTAAGTTAACCTAAAAAGTCAATTGGAAGTTCTGTGTTTGGTAGGCTTATCAAAGTAGGTAGAATCACTTTATGGTGCCTGGACAGAGTTCTAGCTATTTTGTTAAGAGTCTCCTATCAGTGTCTTTTGGTCTTTTCTCTGAAACAGTTTTGGCATGGCCAACCAAACTTCACAGTCTCCCAGCCTCCACACATGATGCTCCTTAAAAGTTCCTTTTCTCGGGACGCCTGGGTGGCTCAGTTGGTTGAGCAGCTGCCTTCGCCTCAGGTCATGATCCCAGCGTCCTGGGATCGAGTCCCACATCGGGCTCCTTGCTCGGCAGGGAGCCTGCTTTCCCTCTGCCTCTGCCTGCCTCTCTGTCTGCCTGTGCTTGCTAGTTCTCTCTCCCTCTCTCTGACAAATAAATAAATTAAAAAAAA
>PISX010018334.1:0-40773 GCA_004024625.1 Mellivora capensis
CCACCTGCCTACTTCTGGGCTCAAGTTCAGGGTTCCCTCTCCTTGGATTTGGTCACTTGCCTGTCTGCAAAGCCGTCACTTGGGACTCTGGTCAGGGGGATAGATTTTCTGACTGGCTGGGCCCAAATTTCATGTCCTATCCCTGGAGCCGTGTGTGCAGACCAACCCCAACCCCGCAGCCTCACTGTTAAGGAACAATATTCCTCCAAAGGAAACACGGGGCACTGTTCCCTTGGAGAAGAGGGAAGTGATGCTGGTCGGGTTAAAACAACACCCATTTTGACCAAGAACCTTAATATTTTATCATTCTGTAAATTAGCCCTCACAGGTTGATGGATGAGGTATCAACCATCCCCCTATTACAGATGATGAAAAGGAAGTTCAGAGAGGCTCAGTCACTTTCTGGAAATTCTCCCAGCTGGTAAAAGGCATGGTCACAACTCACACTTGGTCTTTTAACTCCAGTGCCAAACCTCAGTGAAAGAAAATTTCCGTCAAGGTCAGGGTATTAAGGATCAAGCCTGGGCCGGGCAGCTGTTCTGTAGACTTCTGACCGGCCATCTGGGCCACAGTGTGACCATCTTCACCTCGTCCCCACTGACTTTATCCTGAGAACAGATTGAATGAGCAGCCAGCTTTGTGCCGCTGTGGTGTAGCAGGGATTAATGGCCCTGAGAAACTGACCCGACAGGTGTGAAAGGGGAATTTCTGAATGTAAACTGCCTTCTGCCACATGCAATCATTTGTGAGTCAAAGAGAGAGAGAGAGAGATGACAAACTGGCCATTTTCTTTCCCCTATGGCACAAAGGTTTTAAATTCGGTGTATCTCTCAGCTGCTATTACCTCCTAAGAACAAAATGAAGCATTTAAATGGTTTGTGTGGTGGTTGGCAGGCCAGTAGTGGTTCAAATCTCTTATCTTTCATAAAGATCCGATTCCAGTCTGCAAAGGAGCCTAATATGCTAATGCCTGCTCTGGACTGTGGGGTTTTCTTGTTACCAAATCCCCCATGAGGTCTGTCATGGCGGCAGTGTGTACAGTGGCCAACAGCACTGATTTTCTAATCAGACGGACTCTGTAATCTCCCCAGGCCTCAGTTTTATCACCCGAAAAATGGGAATGTGTAGTGGTACCTTTCTCACATGGTAAGCTACAGACTCATTTTTATTTTTCACTCCATTTGGTATTTCTTGTGCACCTAGCACACGTCATGCACTGACTTAGAAGGGGATACAGAGTGGGCAACACGGTCCAGGTGCTGCCTTCTTACACCTTGTGGCTTATTAAACATGTGCAAGGGGTGCTGAAGATGCCTCTTAATTAATGACACTCCCACATAAGCCTGCAATTGATGACAGCGGTAAGTGCGGCTAAGGAGGGGCTAACTGGTCACACGAGAGTGGGTGGCAGGACAATAGAACTCAGAGGTGAGTGGGAATTAACCAGGGAGATCAATTCCCACTCATTTTAGGAATTATGAATTAATCCTGCAAAATGTAGAGGGATTCTACCTTTGCCGATCCTTGTCCTTCATGCAATGTGACTGCAGCCCCTCCCATCAAGCAGTGGATTCTATTTTTTTCCACATCATGAATCTGGGCTGGTCTTGAGACTTAATCTGATTCTCTTTCCCAGAGAAGGAGACAGAACAATGGAATTAAAACAAAGAAACAAGCCAAAAAAAAAAAAAAAAAAAAAAAAAAAAAAAAAAAAAAAAAAAAAAAAAAAAAAAAAAAAAAAAAAAAAAAAAAAAAAAAAAAAAAAAAAAAAAAAAAAAAAAAAAAAAAAAAAAAAAAAAAAAAAAAGGAAAGAAAGAAAGAAAAAAAGAAATAAATGAAATGAATCCGGAGAGCCTTAGATAATGGGATTCTCAAGGATGAGCATCTGTTCAAAAAGTAATACTGGAAGTTTCAGCAGGCAAACCAGAAATGACGAAATAAAATCGATGAACACTAAAATGGAGGTTCACTGAAATGAATAGTTTACAGCACATGAGACACAAATGAAAAGTGCAGTGGAAGATAAGCCCAGTGAGAGCACCAGAATGATGCCCAGAGAGACAGAAAAATGGAATGCAGACTGCTCCAGAGAACAGAGAGGGAGTGTTCCCTAACTCATTTTACAAAGCCAAAACAACTTGATATCAACACCTAACAAGGTGAAATTATAGAAAGAAAAATTACAGCCCAGTCTCTGCAAAAGGCATACAAGATATATTGTCCTCAATGACAAGGTGTTCACAGCTTTTCTTCTGAGATGGGGAAATAGACAGTGACACCAGTTAGTACCACTCCGTTCTGCTTGTCCTGCACGTCATGGTCAGTGCAAAGAAGCGAGATAAATAATTACAATGTACAATGAGTGAAAGAAAGAAAATGCTAATGATATTCCCAGATAAAATAAATAGACTCATGTGGAATGCAAAAGAATCTACAAACTATTAGAATGAATTTCTCCAGATTGCTAACTACAGCGGTAACATTCCAGAAATCTTTTTCTACCTAAAATAGTTGAAAACCTGTCTCAAAAACTTCATTTTAATGTCTTAAAATGGTCATAATTTTGATAGGATCCATGCCCCCTTCACCTGTGGGAATAATTGGGCAAGTATACAAATAGCACCCCAGGATGCGGACTACTAGTTCCCTCCTGTCACAGGCCCTTTACTTTAGGGGCCTCCTCTGGCCCTCTTCCAGCCAGCCTTGACCTTTCTTTTATGGGGAGAAAGCCCCATACTAACAGGGTGGTCTACCCTGTGCTCCCTCTTGCCACACCACATGCCAGATGCACAGGGCCCGGAAAGAACACTGAGTTCCCAGGTCTGTTGCCTGAGGGCACCTTGGGCCACTAATATGCCCATCTCTGAGCCTAATGGTTGGCTCTCCATAGGCAGTGCAGACAGAATTTGACCATAGGGGTGTGAGAGTCCACTTATTGTAGAGGATGACCTTGGGCTGGGAAGTCATTTGGATGGAATGGGAAGGTGGGCAGGACATCAGGCAGTATTCATGTGCTTAATTTTTGCTCACTTGAGTTTTCTAATGTTTCAACAATGAATGTGTATCATTTGTGAAATAAAGTAAGTATGAAATCAAAACAAAACCAAACCAAGCCTTTGTAGTAGGTTGTAGCCAGTTTCCTAAGGGAGCTTCAGGATGTCTGGGACTCTTGTACAAGGGAGGATAATTTTGTCTTTCCACTCACTCATTAATGCCCACAACTTTCAAGAGACATCATTAGAAAGGACGTCTCTCTTCTCTTTCACCCAGCCCCTCGGGCACCCATATGAAGAGGCCATGAGCCATGGGCTCCAAATTTGCACATCACTTCTCATGTTCTTTTCCTCATGCTGGGGCTCCAGTTCTTGCCCCAGGGGCAAGAGAGGCACAGGGGCCACCTCGAGATCCCCAGGGGTTTGAAAGGCATGCCTGGGCCAAGGTCCCCTATTCTGACTCGGAGCTTCTGGCTTACTATTTAATTTATGCCTGCTCATGCCTTGACCCATCATTGGGGCAGAACTTCTTTCAACAGAGTCAGGGTGGAGGTGGCAAGTGTGAGAGTAATATGAAAAGACTTTAATTAAGTTCTCCTGGAATGCAGGGTGTCTGGGGGCCAGGGATGGGGAACCTACCCTGCCAGGTTGTTTTCTTTCCGGGGTGCTTACAGCTTTCATAATATCGTTTCGAGTTAAAACAAAACACAGAAGCTTAGTTAATTTATGTCCACTTCCTACATTCTGTTTAGTACATTAACTGTTTCCTTAACTTACTGGGTGATTCTGAAGACCAGGCAGAGTTTATTGTCCGGATGACATTTCTGCTTTTTATTACCAGTTTTACTTTGAAAAAAGGAAGAAAAAACTTAAAATATTCAACTGATCACAGATGAAAACTTTTATTATTGGAAGAAGGTTAAAGGAGCCCACACAAGCGTCTTCTTGACTTTTTGGCAGTCGTGGGCTGGGACCCATTTCAAATGTTGATTTGTACATGAACGATTGGATCTGAATGGGCCTCGAAGATCATTACATTTTATGAAACCTGAAGTCCCGAGAAACGGTTGTGTCTAAGTTCTCTGGCCAACGCAATAGACAAAATTCTGTGAGCACGTGGCTCCTAGGCAGCTGGCTTAGTATCTTTAGCTGAGAAGGGTCATAGCCATCAAGACAAGGGCAGCATAAAGAGCCGTTTCTTTGAGTTTCAGCAAGAGAGGAGGACAGGAGGTCAGGAAAGTATGAGGACAGTATGGCGGCCTTAATCACATAGATTAATCTACGGAAGGCCCAGTTCCAGCTGTTAATGCCTTCTGAATTGCTCTTATGCAAACAACACCCAAAGATAACACCAATAATACTGTAATCTTGAGCAAATCACCTTACCTCTTCATTACTTTCACTTCTTTATCTGCAAAATGGCACAACAGTAATGTACACACCTCCCCGTGTTGTGAAGCATGAACGAAAGAGGAGCGTAGCCTGTGTACATATAGAAAGGGCCAGTAGCAAGTTCTCCTTCAATAGAAGCTCTCTTTATTCTTATGATTGCAAATAATAGAATTGGTCTAAAAGTGAAGAAGGCTTAAGGCCTTAGCATAGATGACACAGACCCGGATTCAAATCCAGATTGGATCAGCAGGTGCCGGACACTACAGAGGGTGTCTCATTGATTCATTCCTAGAGCATCCTCTTCCCATATCAGGTAGCAAGGAAAAGTGCATATGAAATAAATCGTTCAGATGAGAGTCAGGCCCAGAGCAGATGGCGCCATGTGAGTCATGTCGTTGGGGAAGAGTGAGTGTACTCACTAAGCAGTAATGATTGATTTATTCCATGGAAATAGGTAGGTTGGGTCCAGTGATGCTACACAATGCAGAAGCTCAGTTGATTAATGATCTACCAAAGACCATGAAGAGAACCACGATTAATCTTTATTGTTTTCATTGACGATAAGAACACTGCCAATTCAGTTGGAAAAGATTACTGCAAAAGGGTGTGAGGCCTTGAAACAGAGACAAATGGCACATGCCCAGAAGCTAGCTTCCTTCAGCAAAAGGAAGAGATTCATCATAGGATTACCGTCACCCAAAGAGAAAGCCTCCAAAATAAAGGTTAAGAGAAAAGTAGTTTTCTCACAGGTTTATAAAGCCATGCCCAAAGGGACAATGGAGGCCACACTGTTCTCTGAAAAGAGAGGGTCCGGAATTAATGAGAGACTCAGCGAGGGCCAATGGGTCAAAAATGACATAGGGGACCACGGTGGTTAATCGCCATGAACAATGCCTGAAGAAACAGCCCTGGAATGATCAGGAAACAAGCCAAGGGGGAACCTGAAACAGAGAACTACTCAGATCCGGGTCTGGGGACATAAAAAATCCTGGGGAGGTGTAAGAAAATGACCCTATTTACAGTGCAAAGTCTAAGAGTTAGGGGGTGATCTAGATTTCGAATCTGGAAAATAAACATTACATGAGAACTAATGGTTGACTCAGCTGCCTAGAAAAAGAAGAAAAAAAAAACAAAACAAAACAGATTTAGGGATGCTCATCTCTTCCCAGCGAGAGAGGACCAAAGCCTACTCACCACTTTTTCAAAATATCTCTAGAAAACAGGACAGATCTAGTGGAAGATAGGTGTTGTGCCGGGTTCTGGGTACCAGCTCTGAGGAAGGGTCATGCATTATTTATCTTCATCCATGGGAAAAATATTTACTAAACCATGTCTTTCATTTATATAAAGAACAAGGCAGTTGTAGAAATGAAGGACCAAAAAGCAGAAGTCAGTTTTGTTTGAGCTTCATATTACCCCAAACGTTCATTCCAGTTGTATTTGTCTAGTGCATGTTATCAACAACCCACTTGGTAAGCAACAGTGTTTGGATTATAAAATATTCATTCGCCATCTCTTTGCCACCGAGACTTGGAGAACCCCCAAATCTCATCCAATATCTGCTCATCTGATTAGAAATGGGCCCTTTGAATTATATCAAGTATATTAGAATCATTTTGGTTGTCTTGAAGAAGTTTGCTGAAGGCAAGGGTCCAGGCAAAATCTTAAACCCTGGGAAGAATTATAGTCTAATGTTTTAGCTGCCTCAGAAGAAGGCTGGGATATCAATCAGTATCAATTGGTATTGAACACAATATCAGTGTTTCTCTAACATCATTGGTTGACCACAGTGACTTTGTGAGTTCCTCAAGGACTTCAGGTGAAATTGCACCAGAGCAAACCTATCAGCCAGAATATCTGAAATCCACGAAGGACAAATGTTTGGATTACCTTTCTAAGCAAGCCACAGATTCTTGGGAAAAATAATTCCTACTCTTGCTGGAATATTCAGGTAGGACTAGGGACTATATACAGAGACCTACGGGTGAGGGACAAATATTTCTTCAAAGTTATAGGGATATAAATTAAGCATTTTCTTTCATGGAAGACCTAGGCATTAGATCCTCATTAACAAACAGTAATTTAAGCCAAAAAATATCTGTATGATTGGGAAGAATTTATATATATTTATATAATATATATAGAAATATATATATTCTATATATATAGAATATATATATATATACTAGAAAAATTGCCACACATGCTGAGGATCTTGGAAACAAGATCTATTGCCATATTTAACTGGTGTACATAGGCAAAGCATACCAGTCTTCTTGTTTGCAATTTTATTTGAAAAATCTGGGTGCTTAAAATTATATCCAATATGGGACTCCTGGGTGGCTCAGTTGGTTAAGCAGCTGCCTTCGGCTCAGGTCATGATCCCAGCGTCCTGGGATCGAGTCCCGCATCGGGCTCCTTGCTCGGCAGGGAGCCTGCTTCTCCCTCTGCCTCTGCCTGCCACTCTGTCTGCCTGTGCTCGCTCTCTCTCTCTCTCTGACAAATAAATAAATTAAAAAAAAATTATATCCAATATTTCCTCACCTCCTTCCATTGTCCGTGTGTCTAAAATGTGTTGTAAAGAACAAACATCAAGGCAGTAACAGTCTTATTTGTTATACTTTGCTGGATTACATTTAAGATATAGATCACGGACTGAAGGTAAAGAACCCATGGGTCGAATCACTGAAGTGGCTTCCCCAGCAGGGTCGTGGTTTTTCCAGGCAGATGAGACTACATCGGTACTAGCTAACTCCTTTCCCAGCTAGTGTCTGTCAGAGTCACCTGGGAGTACTCTCAACATTTTGTTTATTAACATCGAAGACATTTTCTCAGAGACATAGGAAAAGAAATTTCCAGACATCCACACAAATTGAGGGTCTCCTGCTGCAAAAACAGCTTCCAAATACACAGCTGATCCCGGAAAAACCAGGACAGAGCATGGCACGGGACCACTGGCGGGAGCTTCAGAGCTATCCTGATGCACATATGGGCCCGGGAGTCTCGTGCCCCCTTTCAGGACACCTGCTGCCCCTCCAAGTCTAGGTTCCACCTCTCTGCTTGTGAGTGTGAGTCCCCTCAAGAAATCGCTTTTGTTTTCATCTGAATGTCCTCTGCAAATGCCAAAAGGCATTTGTGCTACTATCGACAAAATGAGGCACCTTAATTTTCTGGGCTTTTTCCTTGCTGTATTACAAATGCTGCTTATTTCTAAACATCCTTATACCTGTCATCATTTCACTAGGGAGCTTGACTGCAACCCAATATAGGACCCAGCTCAAATATTGTTATGTGTCCTTTCTGGAGGAGGAAACCAGGAACATCAAGGATCAGTGGTTGGCCAAAGTCTCAAGCCAGAGGGAACAACAATTGGTAAAAGACTTAGATTTCCTGGCTAGCAGTTCCTGATACTGACAGGGTAATAACCCACCAAGATTGAGAAGCCAGAGTCGCAGCCAACACTAAGAGCCTTAATTGCTCAGTCTCTTCTGGCTACTCTTGAACACACGCAGAGAAGTGCACAGTGTACCTGTTTTCTGGCTGTGTTCTCCGAGCATCACCATGGATGATCCGAGCAGAAGTCTCACGCAGGTGGTGCTCTGATAGCGGCAGCCCCAAGCAAACTCCAAAATAAACAGTTAAAAGCTTTTTAATGAACTATTTTTAATTAGCAGCTTACATCTTGCAGATTTGGATCCATATGGAATTTCTACAAAGCTACTAGATGTGGCTTATTTAACCAGCAGTGTCTGCATTTGGCGGGGGGAGGGGGGGGTTGTGCGCACATGGGGGCATCAAATGTATATCCGGTCCTGAGCTTAGAACTAGTGGACAGTGTGTAGAGCGGATGTTCAAGGACCAGTGTCAGTAAGACTTGGTCCCCGAGCCCAAAGAACATGCTTTCTAAACTGGCAGGCCACAGATGCTAACCCCATATGGAACTTGGAAATTTCTAATAGTAACATGAAGCATAAAAAGAACTAGGTGAAATTAACTTCAACACTATCTTTTATTTACACCACATTTTCAAAATATTACCGTTTCAACATGTAATCAAAGTATGAACATTTTCATTAGGTGTATTTTGCTCCTAAGTCTTTGAAATCTGCAGAGCATTTAACATTAATTGCATATCCCAATTTGGACCAGCCACATCCACATCTCAAGTGTTCAATAGCCACATGTGGCTGGTGGCTACCGTGTTGGATGACTCAGGTCTACAGGGATATGGATGAAAAAGTAAAGAAATGTATAGGACAAATACACATAGAGATTTAGGCCACTAAGGAAAAATCATGGTCTGAAAGGGAGAATCACTGGGGAGGATGAAGAGTAGTACTTGGAGAAGTTGGTCTTCCTGTGGATGTGACTGTGAAGTTGTGATCTTGTTTTCCCCCAAATATAAATTAGAAGAGTACATCTCTGGCTTTTCATACTCTTTGTGAAGATCAAGACAGTTATCTGAATAACTGTCATAATAAGGGATCATTTGAAATCACCTGGGGTCAATCATTTTATTTTCCAAAAATGTCAAAGGTACGTTACATTTGGTCCAGGGAAGGTATGTGGGGAAAGCACGGCATTCAAAGGCATGACCTGTGGTGTGAAAAATGTTCAGTTTGGACTTCAGCAAAATAATCCCAGAGTTTTCTTTGGATTTACTGGGGACACACAAGAAATCTGGACCTAGCTCTTGAAAACATTTGCCACCAACTGACGTTGGAGGACTTTTCCTTGAAGGTTTATTCCCAGATGGTCTCAGCAGGTGGAAAACTCAAATTCATCCCAACCAAGGGCTAAACCTAATAGTTGGAGGGTTCCAAGTTCTAGGGCAACTGCCTCTCTCTCCTCACTCTAATCCTGGTCCATTCTTGACGTTCACTAGAAACAGAAGAGTGGAAATTTCATTTTTTTCTCATGAGAGACCAATTATCTCAAAAAATAATACCAAGTTTAATGCAGGAGTGGGTTTGACAGTCACTATCTTGACTCTGCTTTGGGACAAACAGCCCTGGTCCAGGGTCACACAGTTGTTCATGAGGAGATCTGAGACTGGAATGCAGGTTCCTCCCCTCCTCATTCCCCCAAATTAGGCAGTCTTCTCCAGAATTCCAGTGAAGGACCCTACAACCACTGCAGACATTCATTACCAAAGACAAACACACACATATTCCCGGTGAAGTACCAGAGCTTCAGAGCCTGAGATAGTTTATTGTTGTATTAAGTTAACCCTCTGCTCCTCCTGTCAGTTCTCTGTATCATTATGTTCCCTTTGGAGGAGAGAGGACCATGAAGGATGAAATTAAGATGCTTATAAATATCACTGACTGAGAGGTACAACTAACTACTCAAGTAGATGCTCTGAATTAATTTTTCATGTTTTATGACTTGGGGGCAGGTTCCGAGAAAGAACTACATTCAAAACACATTCTCACGGACCTTCGTTTTTCTGTGTCTCCGACTTGAAATGCTGACATGCTAACCACAGTATTAAAATTTCTTCCAACACAAAGAGGTTGAAATTCTATTGATTTTCTAAACTGTTAGAGCTTTCCTTCCTTTTGGCTTTCTGAGGGTGAAGCTTTTTTTCTTTTTTATGGAGGGGGAAAGGCAGAGAGAGAGACAGAGAACCTTCAGCAGGCTCCACGCCCAGCACGGAGCTCAGATCACGACCTGAGCCAAAATCAAGAGTTGGACACTTAAGCATGGCGCCCCCAAGCATCCCTCTGAGGGTAGATCTTGGAGAAAAGCAAGATGTTTATAAAGGAGTCACAATGTAAACCCTGTCATCACTGTTCACACACAGTCTGTGTGGTTTTCCGCAGCGTGGGTTCTGTCTCTCTGGTTCTACATTGTTTGGGGACATCGCGGAGCCATCATCCAGGTGTCCACGCGGACGGTCCACAATCAGTGCTTGTGAGCATCTCCTCTTTGTTGCACGCACGAAGCACTGATTGGTGCGTGGGCAGGTAGGTCCCTGGCCCTGCAGAGGCTGTGCTCCGGGAGGAGAGAGCATGTTACAGAAGGCCTCCCAGACAGGTCCTGAGGGTGAGGAGAGGAGAGGCTCCCAGGAGAATCACGGGGGCGTACTTTAAATTGGGATGCAAAGTTGCCCCTTCTGGGTGATATTCAGGCTGGGACCCCAGCAGTGCACGGGTCTGACAAGGGGAGAGCAGAAGACACAGGGAACAGAGGGGATAACATGAAGGGACGCCTGAAGCGGACTAGAATTCTGTGAGTTGAAATAGTGACATAAAAAGTACGGTCAAGGGGCACCTGGGTGGCTCAGTGGGTTAAGCCTCTGCCTTCGGCTCAGGGTCCTGGGATCGAGCCCCGCATCCGGCTCTCTGCTCAGTAGGGAGCTTGCTTCCCCCCCTTCTCTCTTTCTGCCTCTCTTCCTGCTTGTGATCTCTCTGTCAAATAAATAAAATCTTTAAAAAAAATGTACAGTCAGGGCAGTGGGATGGGGTAGAAGATGAGGTCAGGGGCTGGCCTGTTTAGGGTCTCAAGGGCACTGGAGGCTGTGTGCCATGTGAATATAGTGGGAAGCCACCAAGAAAGGCTTAACTCAGCTCACATTTTGAAAAGATAGCTTCGGGGTTAAGATATACCACAGGTTCTTGACCCAGGGTGAGATTTAAAAAAAAAAAAAAATGCTGACAGTGGGATGTACCTTCTCCATGATGGTGTGTTTTTGGAATGCCTCACAGGTGATTCTCCTGTGAAACCCCGAGCTGAGATCCATTCGGCAAAGCAGACCTCTAGCAGCCTGGGACAGGGCTAGGCTTTTTTCCCTGCTGTTTGGGCTGCATTTAGTACAAAGGGACATGATGAACTTAAACCCCTCTCACTGATGCAGGTGTTCCGTTTACTGTCAATAACTCAAGCACTAGAGCATTCTAATCAGTAGCCCAAAATGCTATCACCCGAGGTTGATAGAAGTCACAGGGGAAAAAGAAAGCATCTTGTGATATTAATTATGTATCAGCCAAAAATAACACCGTTGGGCATACCCCACCTCCACCGTGTACCCTTGGTTGGAAATATGTCATTTGCTGCGTACACATCAAAATATTCCCACTAGGGCATTATTAGGGAAATATTTGGGGCCATGTGGAATCAGTTAAATCCCACGACGCTTGAACTACTGTGTTGCTGAGATGCATGAACTGTTCTCCAACTAATGAACCATATCATTAATTACAGACACCTCAAATAAAAACGCCTAAGAGGCAAGCATGATATATACAATAAATAAAAGGGTCGTGATTTGCAAAGGGGCCAGCTCATTCTGAACCAATTGTCTCCCGTTTTCCTGGGCTTTAATTGCAGACATTAATTTGATTTATCGCCCTGGGCTGGGAAAGATCTCGCAGCTCGAGGAGATTACAGAGTTGTGAAATCTGTGCCCCCCAGAGTGCTTTCGCCAAGTGCAGACAACACATTTCAGATCGGGCTTGTTCTTGAAGTGGCTATTTCCAAAGAGAGAGAGAAATTGCTCTCAAAAAAAAGAGAGAAAGCCCTCTCAAAATCTTTGTCCATATATTTTTCAAAATGACACTCTGATTTTGAAGGTAGGGCTTAATGAAGCCCCAGTTACTGCTAATAACATCTAATGAGAATCCTTGAATTATCTGATATTAGTAATTGTTGAGTTCTTTAAGTAATTGGAACGTTTTCTAAAAATACAAAACAAAACAGAACAAGAAACAAGCACACAAAAACAACCTAGCCTCCATTGTTAATAATCTTTATGAAAAAGATGTGCGGGCATCCGCTTCCTTCTTTTCTATCGTTTTATTTGTGTGAGTGAGAGAGAGAGAGAGAGAGAGTGTGTGTGTGTGTGTGTATATAGTTGACTTTTTGGAGAATCTATTAATCTGTCTAAGCATTCATAGGATGGAAATAAGCCTCTTAAATGTATCACTACAACAACAGCAAAGACAATTCTTTTTTTTTTAAGATTTTATTTATTATTTGACAGACAGATCACAAGTAGGCAGAGAGGCAGGCAGAGAGAGAGGGGGAAGCAGGCTCCCTACTGAGCAGAGAGCCTGATGTGGGGCTCGATCCCAGGACCCTGAGATCATGACCTGAGCCGAAGGCAGAGGCTTAACCCACTGAGCCACCCAGGTGCCCCCATCAAAGACAATTCTTTATAGTTCTCTGATGATTCTCATTTTATAAGTGGACATCAGCAATTAAATAGCAATTACTTACTAGTCATAAAAAATGAAAGAAATAATGACCTGTTTGTTCAAAGTAAAGAGCCCGCCTGTGCGAATTCCAGAAATAGGTAGCATTAATAAAGACCATTTTACTGAATGCCTCCACTGTGCTGAGGGCTTGACAACCTGTGGCATCTCTAAAACACCTCTGTGTGCCCCACACAAGTACCAGCTGTGAGTTCTGAGAGGGCAGGGACCCACATCTGCTTTGCTCACAATGTATTCCCAGTGCCTGGCACATCATAGGTGCTCAATGTCTAAATGGGTGAATGAATAATTAATAAGATGATAAGATTATAAGTATATTTATATTTTATATTTATATTCATGTTTATATATTTATACTTACATATCATTTATATTAAAATATATAAGTTATATTATATTTTATGATTATTATAATATAATAAGACAACAATGAATAATTATCTTGAGTCTTGGGCTTTCTAGAGGTTGAGAGTGACTAAGATGTTTTCATGCTTTCAGATCCTTGTATGTTAAAAAAACAACATGGAGGCAATGTGTCTTGGTACCTAAAAACATTTTCCCCAGTCTCCTGCATCTCCTTCTGCCTCAAGGTTGTATCAGGTATGATGGCAAAGTTTAGATGTGCTATCCTTTGTAAAAAGGGGGTTTCATTTCTCTCTGCCCCTCCTCTGCCCCTCACCTGCCCCATGACAGACTTGACTTGTTGTACCCCACCCGAGGTGCTTTCTGGGCAGAATGACATTATAGAACAGTCTTCCCATAGCCTGGGGTCTGTGTCCCACATACTGGCATGACTTACCCTGCAGGATTTTATGATCTGATAATCTGGACCATTATCACCATTTCTAGGATAGTTTTAGCTGAAAAGACATAATCTGTGTTTAGTAGAAAGTCCCATTAAACAGATGTACTGGGAAAAGGATGGTGTTGGTAGAGGGGGGTGGGAATTTTACACCAACAGAGCAGGGACTAGGGTTATAAATAGGGAGGCCATCCAGAGGAGGACTCTTTGAGAGTGAAAGGAGGTGTTATTCATTACACTCAGACAGCAGGCTAAACCAGGGCTGTTGTCCCCGGAGGTCATATGGTCAGGTTTGCTCTGTTCTTTAGTTCCTTCCCATTTAATGTGTTTTGCTGCGTCTTCTTGAGCACTGAAAAATCGCATTCATCTGTTGAATCGTGAACCCCTCTTAGGATCTGCAGAAAGTCATGCCACTTCTTCCCAGGAAAATGCACAAGTTCAAAGACTCACGAAATAGCCTTTATGAGGTCCAGGGATTTGTGAGCTGTCTGACCACCCCCCCTTCCTTGGTTCTGAAATCAAAGACCTCCTGAACCTTGATGCATCTTTAATGATTTTCAAAACAAGTCTTTTACACCCTAGTGTGGCATTCCACTTCCCCTATGCTTTTTCCCCCTTCTCTTTGCTAAACCACAATGTTACCTTAGCAGACAGAATATTAGACCAACAAGCTGAACCAGTGGATGCCAAACCAGTGGTTTTCCAGAGAAAAGAGCCACATGAAAGCCCCACAAGCTGCATCCCTGTATTTTAACTGTTTAGTGGTTGGAGAACTGGAGAAAATAACAGCCAATAGGTATGCAATCTAAATTTGCAGAGGGGATAAAAGCAGCTAAAATGATAAAATGTCTCCACTTTTGGAAATGAACAAATACTTGAATCCACGAAGGAACCCAATTATTTTCATTTTCGTTTTATTAGAGGATTGTATAATTTCTAAATGTACAAAGAATGTTAAAAGATAGTCAAAGAAAAAAAAAAAAAGACTGGGGGAAAGGTTACCATGTCAGGGAGATCTCCCAAGAATATAGAGAACGTTTCACCGGGTTGAACTGGAATCAGTAATTGCCTAGAAAATGTCTTCCGGAAGCATGGTGGTATTTAATGAACAGAATCCCCATTCACAAGAAAAGTGCCGGGTGGCTCTGCCAAGCGCCTGTGTCTTGGAGGAGAAGGCAGAGACATTGACCAGGAGAGGAGTCCATTAAGAAGAAGAACCATCTGTCAGCTCAGCTTCCTTTGCATTTCACTGGAAATATTTCTAGTTGTCATGAGAAATCTCTGGGGTCTCAAATTAGAACCTCCTTCCTTGCTGTAAACTTAGAGCTGAATGGATCTCTTACTCCCCCATTCTTCCTTGGCTGGGTGATCCCCATAAAACAAACAGGAGATGGGCAATTGACCAATCTTGTGACAGGGCCAGGCGTGAACCCCTGTGGGAACCCCAGGCTTCCTGCCCCCTCTTACACCTTCTGCTCTTGGAAGTTGGCTGTCTGGCTACAATTCTGTCAATAATTGAAAGGCAGCCTCAGTTGCTGCTTAGGAGTGTGTATGTCTGTGTGTGTGTGTGTGTGTGTGTGTGTGCGCGCGCACGTGCGCACGCGCGTGGGCTGCAGGGAGGGACATGAGACCTAACAACCTTGAATGTGCCTCTTCCAGACAACTGCCCAAGAAGCAGAACTATAAGAAAGGAAAGTGGGGAACACCAGAAGTTTTCCACATTAGCTGGTCCTCCAAACAAAAGAATTTGATTACTCTCACGGTGTAGCCTGCCACTAGATCGAAAAGCATAGAATTGTTTTGCAACCCCTATGAAATAACCCTATTCAAATAAAAATCAAGAATGGATGCAAAATTGTTTAGGTGAGCCACTGGTGGAGAACTAGACATCCACATAATGCCAGCTTGCGGCTCATGAGTGGAAAAACGATCGCTGGCACGGCCTTACGTAGAAATGGACTTGACCATCTGTTATGGCTAGGGGTGCCAGATATAATGCATTCCTAATGGAAGGCAGTGGGAAGTACTAACATCACTAACGAACTGTCCCTGGCAAATGTGCTAAAGGATTCTAAAGCCAGGTTACATGAAATGAGGAAAAAGGGATTGAGCTACGGGTTTATCAGTACGATGAAGAACCCATGAAACAGATCTAGAAGGTGGGACATTCTACGGGACAAGTGGCCAAACCTCTTTTATGAGTTTAAATGCCTTGAGAGACATAAGATAAGGGTGCTGATGATGACCGGTTCTGATTAGAAGGGACTCAAGAGAAATAATAACCTGATAAGATACTTGACTTTGATTGAGTCTTGGACAACGAAATAGAAGAGATATTTGAGAGTGAGGAGGGAAATGGGAACGTAGCCTGGGCTCCAACGATAACAAGCCATTGTCAGTTATGTTAGGCAAGATAGTGACGTGGGGCTGTGTAGAACAGCAGCCTTCTTCCGGGTGCACGGGGGGCAGCAGCCTTCTTCCGGGTGCATGCGGAGCTATTGTCGGACAAGATGTCTCTGTCTATAATTTACTTCAGTATCAGAAAAAAAAAGGAAATGACTTCAAATGGCAAAATGTTAGCATTGCTAAATGTTTGGGTATGTGGGTGTTCCTTGTCTCATGCTCTACTTTTCTGTTTGACATTTTTAAAAATAAAACATCATCAAAAGTAGGAAAAAACAAAAGAACATGTCCCAGAAGGAGGGCAAGATGTAGAGGAGGTGGGAGCAGCCAGGGGGGATATCCATTTACAACCTGGGAGTAATGCCCAGAGGAAACAAGGGCGTGGCTTCTGTCCCATGCCCTCCCCTCCCTGCTTAAGCCTTTCATGGCTCCCCACTGCCCTTGGTTGGTGGGGGGCGGGGGTGTCCAAAGTGCAAGCACAGCCCCTAAGGACCTACACCAGTGGTCCCTGCCTCCCTCTCCAGCATCACCTGTGCACACTGCCCTGTCACTGCCCCAGAGACAGGGGTCTCCTCTGGGACCCTGTGCGCCCGTGACATCTGTGTTCACCACTGACCTTTGCACACGTTCTTCCTTCCTAGTAGACCTAGTGGAACACAACAGCCTGCTTCCAGCCATCCCTCCTCCTCCCGGTGTCTTTTTGCTGTTTTCCCACTCACTTCAGGGTAGGCAGGAGACACACCTTCCCCCTGGACACCAGGAGGGCAGGACACAGGCTCCGATCAGTTCTTTGAGATCTGCAATATATCAAAACGTGAAGAAATGCTTCAGAAAGTTTAACACGATGGGATTATGTAACTGTTCACACTTAAAACTGGGTTTATTTAAGCCAGGCAGATGTCCTCACAAAACAATGAATATGCATATGGATTGTCATTTAGCAACAAAGTCAAACTTAGATTTGGGGCTCTCTTGGAGTCTGAAACCAGGGCCAAATCTTGTGTACCGTGTAAGGAGCCCTTCTTGTCCCCTCTCTGGACTGTAAGCAACAAAGACTGGTATATTCATTTTCCATTCCTGTTTCAATAAATTGCTACACATTTACTAGCTTAAAACAATACAGGTCTTATTATCTTACAAGTCTTTAGGTCAGGAGTCTGGCATGGGTCTCTTTGGGCTAACATCAGCAAGGTGACCTTATTTTCTGGAGGCTCTAGGGAAGAATCTGTTCCTTGCTTATTTGGGTTGTTGACGGAATTCAGTTCCTTGAAGTTGTATGAACTACTGCTAGGTGTAAGTTGAGAGCCATTCTTGTCTTCTCGAGACTTCCAAATTTGTTGACTAGTGGCCTCCTTCCTCCATTTCAACACCAGCGACAAGAGGACAACTCCTTTTTTCAGCTCTCTGCCTGAAGCTGGGAATGGTTCCCCGCTTTTAAGGACTAGTTTGATTAGATTGAGTCCACTTGGAGAATCCAGGATAATTTTCCTCTCTCCAGGTCCATCACATTACTTGTATCTGCAGAGTCCTTTTGGCCATATAAGGTAGCACAGCAGCAGGTTCTGTGGATGAGGGTGTGGCCGTTGTTCAAGGGACCGTTATTTTGCCTACCACAAGCAGGGGCCAAGATTTTCTTTCCATGATATTAAATGTTTTTAACATGATGGTGATTATTTTTATTCTGTGCTGCTCTTGTTATGATCCAGCAATTGCAAATCAAGCTCAGGGTTTTGTTTGTTTGTTTGTTTGGTCAGATCTCGTTTTATTATCGTCCAATCTCATTCTATCTCATACTCGGCCATAAATGAAGTCTAGATGATAGCCCGGAAAGGTTTATTGGAGCTCATCGGAGAAAGGGATAAATAGCTCTGTGCCGTAAGATTAGTGTTCCAAAGCCAAGTTATTGCGTTCCCAGGAATTCAAGAGAAAACATCCAAGGTCGAAGCATCAAGGTATAGTTATGTTATTATATAATTAAAACTAGAGAGAAGAAATTGCTATCAGGGTGATAAGTTTTTGATCTGAGGATTGGAATTCAGGGGCGATGGAGAAGTAGGGAAATGTATAAATTGTCCTTATGTGCCCTGTGATTCTGTGAACTTTAGCCTTGTGCCTGTAATACTTTGAAAATGATTCAATTTTTCATAACTATTTAATGAAAATCAGTATAGTCACATTATAGAATGTCATACCATTTTTAAAAGAACAATGAAAAGGTGAATATACTCTTTCAAAAATATCTCTAAGATATGTTATTAGATGAATAAAGAAAAGTAAAAAAAAATATTGTGTTGAGTACATTCCTGTTAGTCAAAAAAATATATATATATCTCTGTAAAGCAGATACACATAGAGTATTTTTATGCTTCTGAATGGAATCACACGATATTGAAAAAATGTGGTTGTATTTGGGAAGAAGCATTTGGGGAGGTGTAGGAAAAAAGCTCTCACTTCCTGGATGGTGTGACGAACAGTGGGTGTGACTTCTTGGGATCTTAGGATCAGAGGGACCCTTGGAGATTAATCTTCTGTTCCCTTAACTGGATTCTGCAGGGGACAAGATTGGATTAAAATACTTCTCAAAAACTTCAAATTCTGTGCTTTGCCCATGGGCATCAAATGATGGAAACAATTATCCAGGTAATTTGATCCAAAGGTCCTTTTACTCTTCACTGATTGTGTGGATGTGGACATTACATTGCCCCATACCTTCTAACCTTTAAGTCTGTGAGCCGCAGGGCTTTCCACATCTACAGCTGCTCTGATTAAATTCAGAAGTGAGAATCCAAAACCTCTACTGCCTGCTGAATCATTATATTATACGTTTGAAACTAATATAACAGTGTATGTTAATTATACTTGAAATCGATCAATCATATAAACAAAAAAATAAAAACTGAAAAACAAAAACCTTTACCTCCTGGATCAAAATCCACCCTCCATAATCTGAATCAATCTCTTCCCAGATTTACTATCTCGGCGTATTTCCATTGCTTTTCAAGATGTGTTCAAATCTGACCCATCCTAGCAGTAGACCTTGGAAGAAACATCGTGGGTCGAATGACTTATCCAAGAGGTTTCCATAAGGTTCAATGTTCAAACAACAGGGAGCACTAGAGGAAATTGGGGTTGGTCTTCTTGGGCGTGAGTCAACTTTGCGGTGGTCTAATTGGTGTTTCTCGGGCTTTGAGGCGGTCTGACCAGATTGATCTAGACAGCCTTTTCCCATTGGCAACAGCACAGAAACTAGATGACATAATTCACAGTATAGGAAATTAGGAGCAGATAGGAAATGCACACAGACTACTGTATTTCTTCCAAAGGGAGTGCACATATTGAATAGATTACTAAGGAGGATCCTCAGAGTTGGCAAAGTCAGTTCACTCAAGAGATAGCAGCAGAATCCTGGAGAAGAGGAAGGCCAGCACAGAAAAGCAAGGGGGCTTAAAGAGTGGAATAGCACAGGGGCTCGTGTGGTCCTCTCATTCCCAGAATCTGTGTCACTCCTGCAAGTTGGACAATATTGTAATTCAGCATTGAATTACAGTGTAAGCTAATGGGTCTTTGCCTTCTGGACATCCAACACGAGGCTAATGTCTTAATTATTTTCCATTGCCTATGACAGGCATTTTTTCCATACATTTGAATGAGAGAAATTAAGTTGAGGCAAATTATTTGTAACCACCCAGAAATTTGGGCTTATGGAAACACTTTAGAGCAAAGCAGCAAAACTAGGTTTCCTCTTGGTCTGTCAAGCTCAACACATTTCTAGTGGAGTAGTGGAGCTGTTTCCTTTAACCTTGGACCAGGAAAACATTTATTTTTGGAGCTTCATGACTATCCTAAACTGGCCAAAATTTATTCAGCAGTTCCACAGGCAGCCGTGTCTTTCAACACATCCTCTTTTTCCTTCTTAAGAAAACATTGGAAAACTACAGATAGCCCTGCAATAGAGGATTTTTCACCCCCTTGAAAGTAAGGATGACAAGTGCATCATTTTCTCAGCTATCCTGCACCAGCGGAGACAGAGCAAGAATGACGTCGGTTGCACAGCTGGAATAGTGAGCTCTGGATTTCCCACAAGGACCCAAGTGTTGCCGGCCTCTGGGAGTGCTGTGACCCCAGGCAAGTGTAATCAACCCCCCCCCCCTCGTTGTTCTGTTTGAGACTAGCTCAAGGGAGGATGCAATGAAGCTTACCCTGATATATCTGGGTGGACATGGGGCCAGAGGCCACTTTTTCCTGATAGAGTCATACCTAATCTCTGGTGTTGTTCCTCAACCGCACATAACTCCAGAAGAGGGGAAGTAAATACACTGTAACTTTCTGGCTTTTTAATTGTTCAACAGCCATGTTGGGTTGATTGCAATTGCTATGTGAATCTTCCCTTACTTCCCCGAACACTTCCCGGTCGTGGCATAGAGAACTGGATCATGGCTCAGATCTGGAATGGTAAAGTGTGAAGATAATGGACTTGACCAATAGATTAATTCCCATTCTATCAGAGAGAATGATCTATTTTGTGCTTTCTCTCTCTTTTAGATAAAATACGATTGACAGATAGCATTATATTATTGATAGAAATATAATGATCTGATATATATGTATATTATGAAATTATTTTCAAAATAAGTGTGGTTAACATCCATCACTACATATTCACACTTTTTGTCTTGTGATGAGAACTTTTAAGTTCTCTTAGCAGTTTTCAAATATACAGTATGGTATTTTTAACTGAAGTCACCATGCGTATATATTATATCCCAGAACTTATTTATTTTATAACTAGAAGTGTGTCTCTTCTGACCACCTTCACCCATTTTGTCCACCCCCACCCTGCCTCTGAGAACTACCAATCTGTTCTCTGTACCTATCTATAGATTTATTGTTTTTTTAGTTAAATCCACATATAAGTGATATCATACAATATCTGTCTTTCTCTGTTGGCTTATTTCACTTAGCGTAATGCCCTCAAGTTCCAGCCATAAATGACAGGATTTCCTTCTTTTATCTGGTTGAATAATACTTCTGTCTCTCTCTCTACACACACACACACACACACACACGCATGCACGCACATGATGTGTGATATATGAAGTGTCATATATGTATATATATATATATATATATATATATATATAAAATGCATATATGATATATCCATGATCATAATTTCTTTATCCATTTATCCATCAACTCTTAGGTTGTTTCCATGTCTTCCTTATTGTAAATAATGCTGCAATGAACATAGGGCTGCTGATCTTTTGGGGATAGTAATTTCCCTTCCTTTAGATAAATGCCCAGAAGTGGAATTGCGGAATCCTATGGTAGTTCTATTTTTAATTTTCTGAGGAACCTCCATCCTGGTTTCCATAGCAGCTGCACCAGTTTGCATCCCCACCAACAGTGCACAAGGGTTTCCTTTTCTCTGCGTCTTCACCAACACTTGTTATTTCTTATCTTTCTGTTAATATCCATTCTGACAGGTGTGAGGTGATATCTCATTGTGGTTTTGATTTGCATTTCCCTGATGGTTAATGATGTTTAGAATCTTTTCATGCACCTGTTGGCCATTTCTATGTCTTCTTTGTAAAAATGTCTATTCAGCTTCTCTGCCCATTTTTAAGTCATTTTTTTTCTATTGGGTTGCATAAGTTCTTTATGTATTTTGGGTATTAACCTCTTAGAGATATAATTATCAAATATTTTCTCCCATTCTGTAGGTTATCCTTTCATTTTGTGGATGGTTTCCCTTACTATACAGAGGCTTTTTTGGTTTTATTAAGTCCCATTTGTTTATTTTGTTTTTTGTTGCCTTTGCTTTTGGTGTCAAATCCAAAAAAAAAAAAAATCATTACCAAGACTTATGCCAAAGAGCTTACCTCTTATGTTTTCTTCTAGGAGTTTTGAGGCTTTAGACCTTGCATTCAAGTCTAACTCCATTTTGAGTTGATTTTTTTGTATGGTATAACATAGGGGCCCAGTTTTATTCTTTTGAATGTGGCTATCCAGTTTTCCCAATAGCATTTATTGAAGAAACTATTTCCCCATTACTCTTTACTTTTACTCTTTACTTTTTACTCTTTAAATTACTCTTGGCTCCATTGTCATAAATTCATTGTTCATGTATGTATAGGTTTATTTCTGGGCTTTCTATTCTGTTCCTTTGATCTGTGTGTTTTTATGCCAGTACCATACTGTTTTGATTACTGATGACTTATAATATAGTTTGAAGTCAGGAATAGTGATGCCTCCAGCTTTCTTCCTCTTCCTCAAGATTGCTTTGGCTATGCAAGATCTTTGGTGGTTCCATACAAATTTTAGAATTGTTTGTTCTAGTTCTGTGAAAAACATGATTGGAGAGTGCTCTTTTTTTTTTTTTTTTACTCACTGAAGCCAGAAGGCCACTGAAGAGAGAAGGGTGATAGAAGAAGGACTCTGTCATCCTATTCCCTTCAGAGCTAATGACCAACCTGGGAAGTGGTGTCATTTAATAGTTAAAAAGTGCTAGGGCCATGCCGGCTAGAATTCTTGGGTACTTAGGAGAAATAGAACCCTTAATCACTCTAAGATTGTTTTCCTGTTTATAAAATGAGGGTGTTAACTATTTAAAATGATTGGTCTGAGCATTAAAGGAGGTGATCTTTAAATGTCCAATCCACAACCTGGCATATATAGTAAAATCTCAAAAGTTTTCTTGGTCATCCCAAACCAAAACAATATAGGAACAACTGGGCTTTTGAATAAGCGACTCTTGACATGACTCACACCTAAGGAATCAGGTATTTTGAAGCGAAGAAGGATGTCTGTGTTCTGCTACAGCGAAGTTTTTTTTTTTAAATCAGGATCAACTGGGGATGCCTGGATGGCTCAGTGGGTTAAGCCACTGCCTTTGGCTCAGGTCATGATCACAGGGTCCTGGGATCGAGTCCTGCATCAGGTTCCTTGCTTGGCAGGGAGCCTGCTTCTCTCTCTGCCTCTACGTGCCACTCTGCCTGCTTGTGTTCCCTCTCTCTCTCTGACAAATAAATAAACAAAATCTAAAAAAAATTTAAAAATTAAAAAAATTAAAAAAAAAAGAATAACATGGAGGACATGGGGAGATGGAGAGGAGAAGGGAGTTGAGGGAAATTGGAAGGGGAGGTGAACCATGAGAGACTATGGACTCTGAAAAACAACCTGAGGGGTTTTGAAGGGGCGGGGGGTGGGAGGTTAGGGGAGCCAGGTGGTGGGTATTAAGGAGGGCACGTATTGCATGGAGCACTGGGCGTGGTGCAAAAACAATGAATACTGTTACGCTGAAAAGAAATAAAAAATAAATAAAATCAGGATGAACTGTATTTGATGGGTTCCGTAAATAGAACCCAACATTGGGAGGTATGGTGTGCACAAGTTACCAGTAATAGTTCTTGAAGCTAGCGGCAGGGCCGTCCAGGGTGTGATCTGTAGCCTGTCAGCTAAAGAAGCTACAGGCCTCCCGAGGGGAGTCTCTGATAAGGGAGAGTAGTTACAGGCTTACGAACATGATGAAGCACCTTCCACTTACTCTTAATAGAGACTTAATTAAATACAATGTATATTTCCTTGACTGCCTTTGATGAAGCTGAGGAGATTCTAAATGGTTATTGCTGCAATTATTAACAAGAATAAATGATTCTAGGAATGATGTTAGGAATTACAATAATGGCACTTGCGGAGGCTAAGAGAAAACAATTACAATGCAGGCGATATTAGTCTTTCTTCCGTCTTCCTAAACTGGTGGTGGAAGCCAGCTATTAATAGTTACCTCCTCAACTGTTTAAAAAAACTCCTCCTCTATTTTATTGATGCCATAAGTAAAAGGAATCCTCCGACAATGTTACAGCAATGTCACCAAGCCGGTAACGGGAAAGTGGCAGAGCAAAGATGGTTGTTGTCTCCTTCTTTGTTTCCCTCCTATCTTATTTGTTACAATGAACACATCTAGAGTGTATCCGCTGGAAGCAGAAGCTCTGAATCACAAAGATGCAGATTGAAAACCTGGTTGTGCTATTTTTTTTGTTACTTAACCTTTGGGTCTCAGTATTTGTATCTGTGCATTGGAGGAAATGGCATTCCTACCTTGGGAAGATACATGAGACCATAAAATTGTAGGAAGTGCTTGGCACAATGCCTGGTGCACGGGAATGTGCTCAGCCGCTGGTAGTCATTCTTGGGTTTGAGATTATTATTATTATTATTATTATTACTTGAAGAAAGAACCAAAAATGAAGACAAACATGAGAATGAATACACTTTAAAATGTCAAATAAGAATGCATGAGAAGGTGAAAAGAGAAAACATTTTATTCCCTGGAAAGTAAATAGGACACGGCTTACTTAATGAGGCATGTAGGCATATTCGTGCATCACGAAAGGCAGCAGTGAGCTCATTTGACTCCTGCCTAGGAGCAGGTCCCAGTGGGCGTCACCTCGATATGCAGAAGAAACTGAGTTCAGAGTGGTGAAGGTTAGCCCCAAATCCAGGGTGAGAACTCTAACCCAAGGCCTTTCTCCCAGACATCTTTTTTTTTTTTTTTTTAAGATTTTATTTGTTCATTTGACAGAGAGCATAAGTAGGCAGAGCGGCAGGCAGAGAGAGAGAGGGGGAAGCAGGCTCCCCAAGGAGCAGAGAGCCCGATGCAGGGCTCGATCCAAGGACCCTGGGATCATGACCTGAGCCAAAGACAGAGGCCCCAACACATTGAGCCACCAGGCACCCCTTTCTCCAGACATCTTACACAGAATGCTCCTGGGCAGGTGGGGTCTGTTGTGAAATTCACTCCGAACTTCAGGGGGGCTGGGAGCTGATGTTCAGCACGTGGATAAGACTGAAGTCCCCAGAGGCGGAGATACCTTTTCTTGGCATAAAGTGTCTCTTCAGATGCCAAGTCATGTGTTCCAAGAGCTGTATCCACCCAGAGGGGGCGCCTTTTGCTAATCCAAACAAAGGGACACTACTGGCTAGCTGGGCGGGCTCTGAGCCAGGCTGTGCCCTGAGCTGCTTTCCACCGTTCTTCTTGGGGAGGGGAGGGGAGCAGATTTGCTTTTTCTTTTTTTTACATTATTACAGCAGTGCAACTTTCTTTCCCGTTTGCTTTTTACCTTCTTTTCTCCCTCCGTATACAGAACAGTGCTACAGGTTTTGTGTGTGTGTGTGTATATATAATTTTTGCATCCTGTCTTTAACTTTTTATTAGGTTTTTATCTAATATGAAATGCTTTTCCTATCAATTAGATAGAGTATTTATAAGATATGTTTTTCACTCACATGGCTCTTCATTATTTATAATTCTCTGGGACTCGCGTTTATTTGAAAACTTGGATATATCACTTCTCAGACCAACGTCCAAGTTACTTCTATAAATAAAAAGCCTGGAGTCACTTAACCTAATTTCAAAGACTCCCCTACATGACATTAAGTGGAATAGTCTGGAGTTTTCTGGTATTAATCTATGATTTTATTTTAAATAGGAGTATTATGTTGCCATCTTATTTTATTATAATTTGTTTAAATGTTCTGGGATCACTCTTGAAACGAGCAAGGTTATAATAATAAATGATAACTCTTAAGAATGTGAAGGGTTCTGTAATTTCTGCTTATTTTTATGAACACTCAGGACAATATTGTCTGGTTTTCTAACCTTATCATTTTGGACCAGCTGAAGCCGCAATAGGCTATTTGCGATCCTGGGCCATGAGGCCATCTGTCCCAGAGCCTGGCGGGTCCCTACTTGGCTAGGAATGGGGTCATTCTGCACTAGGCTTTGCTCTTGATGAAGGAGGTGGATGTGAATCAGACTTCTCTTAGAAAAGGCATGAAGTTGAGTCTCCCACTCTCAATACGTACTTCCTCCTTCAAGGAGCAGAAAGTCAGGCAGGGGTGCCCAAGTGCATCCGAGCTTATTTCACAAAAATTTTCTGCCATTTGTGTGATTGTGAACACCTAGAGGACTCAGGCTGGGCTGGGTCTTACCCACTGTTGTATTCTCCACCCACTGGGCACTGGGCTTTGCGATAGGAAGAACTCGATCCATGTTTTCTGAACTGAACGGAAATAGCTACTCCCCTCCGGTAGAGAGATATTGCTGTGGAAAGAATGGACGGGGCATTGATTTTATGGGAAGGTAATATTTCTCCATCTGTTATTCATTCATTCACTCACTCATTCCTTCCTTCCTTACCTTGTGTTTATAAGATTTTAAGGCAATGATGTAGGAAGACTTGAAGGAGAAGCACACAAGTGAGGACTCAGAATAAATAAGATTTGGTGTATAGAATGAGGACAAGACAGAAGGAAGAGCATTCTCAAGGGCACGGAAGTCGCACTTGGAAGGTTAGCTTTGAGAAGCTGGGAGAGGAGTTCTCTGGTTGAAGCTTAGGGGTCATGGAAGGAAGCAACTGAACCAAGTCTGGAAAAGGAGCCTGAACACAGTCTTGGTGCTCTTGCTCCTAGGCCTGCCCCCAGAGAAAGGGTGAGGAATGAGTCAGGCAGCCTTGGGTGCCACTGGCAGCCCGAGACACATAAGTTCCCTTTTCTCTTTGTGTATTTGTAAAGTGGGGTGCTGATAATGGTTGTGCAGGGTAAACTTGGCTGGCATCGACAGTGACCAGCACAGAATGGATACCCCATTAGGTGGGTTTCCCTTTGTCTCCATTCCTAAGCAACTCTCATCGATATAATTATCTTCTGACAAAGCACAAGTGAAAGGCCATAGCTTAGCTACACCTACAAATAGCAAAATATCTGATTTAACTTTTAAAAACCACACCATTCAGTTGGTCATTTCTAGAGCAATCTGGTTATTTGTTGATTAACGCTATCACGTTTCTCCTCTTAGCAAATTCCTGGCCTTCCCGGTATATGTCCCACACTTCCGTCCTTTGAAATCGAGCATTCCCATCCACCCATGTCCCCCCTCCCGGATGCCCTCCACATGGCCTTCCTTCATGACACGTAGAAACTTTCACACATATCTGAGTTGCCTCTTCAACTGGCCATTTGTGCCTTCAGATTGAAAAGCTGAAGGGTATTTGCAAGCACTACTTGCAGGAACATTTAAAGGGCAGGAGTTTTTCACGTGCATTTGGAAGTAAGAGCGAAAGCCAGGAAGAAAAGATCTTGTTACACAGATGCATTTAAAAATATTTTTTTTAACGTTTTCATTGTCTTCTTCAGAAAGCTTTCACTCTCTCTAAAAAGTGAAACTCAGGCCCAATACAAAATTTGATCTGCAGGGGCTGTTGTGGTCTTCATATGCAGGTTTCCCTCTGGCTGATTTATCATTGAGTGGAAGTCACTCACTGGTCACGTGATGATGAGGTAAAGACCAAATATTTTATGAAAAAAATATCACCTTGAACAATAGCTGGGATCTTTGGTACTATCATCGATATTCTGATTCTCCTCTTTCTGGACGTATGGCAAAACTGAACTTCTTCTTAGAGGTTAGGTGAGCCAAAGGACTGGCTTTGGCCAATAAAATGTAAGTGTGTCGTGTCCAGGCGGAAGCCTGTAAGAGCCACAGAATGACTTGCTGATTTCCCTTCCCCTGACAAGGTGACTTGTCATGTCCCAGATGGCAGAAGCTCTGATATCCCCTGCCACCCACATGGACTAGAATCCCCAGTCCTACCAAGTAGGATGTGTGCCATAAGGGAGAAATAACCCGTTGTCATTGCTTAATTTCTGACTGTGAGATAATTGTATATTCACACCAGTTGTAAGAAGTAACACAAAGAGAGCCCGTATAGCTTCTCTCCAGTCTCCCCAGTGGTAACCTCTTACTTAACTGTAATACAGTACCTCAACCGGGAAACAGATTTCACCAGTTTTACCTGCACGGGTTTGTGTGTGATTGTGTGTTTTTCTTTCTGTGAAATTTATCACATGCGAATGGCCACCACCAGAGTCAAGATTTAGAACAGTTACAGCACAAGGATCCCTAGTGCTACCCTTTTATACTTACTGAAACCTCCCTCCCTTCTTCCCTGTCCCTGACTCCTGACAGAAGAGCCTTATGGCCAATTAGTTATGCAGTGACAACGTTCGCCCAGAAAATGCTTAAAGCGAAGATGCTTCCAGTGGAACTATCTAGAACCTCTCATGGCATATACAGTCCAGTGGGGGAGACATGCACCTATGTATCTGTGTTATGGCAACTACTAGGCATGGCACTTTCAGAACAAAAGGGAAGAAAGTTAAATTATGAGTTCAGGGCTTAAGACACGACAGTGAGTGTGGGCGGACACGAGTATTTATTCTATATATGTATAGGTCAGTACCTAGGTACATTCATTGGGTTTTGGAACATGTAAACATCTGAGGAATTCAAAGATCAGGTGACTAATCTGATGGACAGTGGAATAGGGGCTGTAAAGACTAGAATGGGAGCAGAGAGGCAAGTTCAATGATGTGTCAGACTGAAAAAGTCTGAGAAATAACGCGAAAGAGTTTTCAGAGAAAGGACTCAGGCCCACCCAATCCTTCTTTGATGTTCTGCCAGCTTTCTTCAGAATCCCACACTCATTCACCTTGACCTGGACCTCTGGCTTTCACCAGTATGAGGAGAATACTTTGATCTGCTTAAAAATAGGGTCTTGGAAAGGTGATGAGATTGCAGGGGGTTCTTGGCAGCTGGTCCTTGCAGGCTGCCAACCTCAAAGGAAATTTGGGGTCCCGCTGCTATTGGCTCCACCAGTGGCACCTCGGTGAGGTCTGGAAGGCTGTGCATTATTCTTAAAATCCTGAATCGAGGGGAGAACTGGATCTCAGAATGGAAAGTCGGGTTCCCATTGGAAACTCTGATGTCACAGTCAAATTCGCTACCGTTCACAGTTGGGTTCCCCATTTGACAGCTGAGGTTTGAAATAGAATCCTCTTTGAAATCAGAAAAAAGGAACACAGTGGGTTGAATTTCAGGAAATGCCCTAATGGTGAAATCTGGGAAATGGCAAACGTGCATGACAAGGGAAGTGGTAGGAGCCCCAAAGCTTGAGTCATTCCAAACCATGTTGGAGACATCGCTGGAAAATGTTGGGGGAGAAGAAGCCTTCCTTAGTGGAAAGTCCATGGAGTCCCTCTCCTCCCCCCGGTGTTAGAGTGGCAAATTTCTCAGAGAATTTGACAAGGACAGACTTCAAGATGTCCTCATTTTCCACAAACACAGCACAGCACAAACTTTCCACTCTGTGCGTGTCGCAGACATTGTTCTCCAAGTGACAAGCAAAGTTCAAATCGGCTTCGGGAACAAAATGTGAGAAGCCTTACAAATAAAAGTAACAAACTCTAGCTAGTTACAGATCAATTTTACAAGGCCAGGCTCATATATTATCTCACTGGAACCCCAGCGTTTCCTTTTGGTGGGTATTTTCCTTTGTAGGTCAGATTACTGAAATTTAACGAGGTTGTGACTAGCCCGGTCTTCTGACTTCAGGTCAACCCCTGTGGTTGGTTATTTCTGCTCCCCTGCTCTGCCTTTCAAGAGAATTAAGGGAACAAAATCACACTCTGTGTTGGTGTGTGTGTGTGTGTGTGTGTGTGAGTTTAACTTATGAAAGTTCATTAAATTATTAAAGATAAGTCTATAGTTTACTAGAAGATAAAGGTACACCAAACTGAACTCTACCAACTACCCAATTAAAATTTTTCTTTGCCTTAAAACACAGCCTTTCTTTCCATGATCCCGGTTTGCTCCAGAACTAACATGCCCCCCAAAACCATAATTCCTTTCCTACTTCTCCTTAAATCAAGAGCTTTTTTCCTCTTGTGCATCTTCAGCTTCTCTCCAGTGGACATTTCCTACAAACCGTTCCAATAATTTCCATCTAAAACTCCACTCCTGCCTTGTGCTAGATCGGTGTTAACCTCTTTTAGGCTCTCACATTCCTTTTGCCTCTGAACCTGGAACCTCTTTCTGAACCAGAAATCTCTGTTTCTGGAACAAGGTAACTGCCCAGTTCCTTCTTTAGTTTCTGGGAAATTTCTTGCTCTTAAAGACCCTCACAGAACCATCTTCTCATTCTAAAGGCTACCTTCTGTCTATATAAAGCATCTCCTAATCTAAGTCATCTGTCCTAAATATTCTAAGGAAATTCAGACCTTTACATTTGAAATTCCTCTGGAAAAGACCAACCTGAAGGACTTACCAGCCACTTTTGATGCACTCTACCCAAAACTGAGATCCTTTGCCATGACCCTACCTTGGTAACACCACCTTGAACTCCTCATTTCCCAGGTTAGATTCCTTGAGGCAGTATTGATCCCCCCACCCCTTTCTCACTTCTCACACCCCATAGGCTGTTAATTTCCCTATTGTGCCTCTGAAAGGGTACATACATCCCTTCCTTTCATTTCCCATTGTCCTAGTCCAAGTCCTTATGAATTCTCTCCAAGCTCTCGTCACAGCTTCTTGATTGCTGACGATGAAAGCTAGAGCCAACTTTTAACAAGGGCCTGCTAGGTTGAGGCACTGTGCTGAGCAGCCTGTGGACCTCCACAGCCCTGTGAAACCCCCACTTGACAGCGAGGAGCCTGGAGGTCACCCAGTGCACACCCCGAAGAGCCATGATTGACTTTCACTTCAGTGCCGTGCCTGAGCTGATATTCCCAACGTAAAGAACAGAATCTAGGTCTTTTTGCGCTGAATTTGTCTCAGCACTGGAACATTTATGGACCTGCCTCATGTTAGTTGAGTCTACATGTGTCCATTTCTCCTACTAACATCTCAGAAACAGGGGCTGTGCTTTACCCCTCTGTGATATGTTTCCTACTCCCACCCCATGCCAGTGCCTAGTGCAGTGCCTGACATGTGACCAGCCTTCACTATGTCGTGGTAGAATTGAATGGCAGCCTCATGCGTCCACAGAGCATACCCTGTCCTGTCCTGGGGTCGAAGATCTCTTCCAACTTATAACTGGAGTCCAGTATTCAACTCCAGTTCAGTCCATAAAGCATTCTATTCAATAACAGGTATTAACTCCCTTGGAAATCATTCTTTCTGTTCTTCAGTTCCAGCAGCGAGCAAACGTGATTAATCAGGGGCCATAGAATGACCGTGATCAGAGCTAACATTTACCAAACTTTACGTTCATCATCTCCATTTGATCCTCAGAACCATCTGATGGGGTTGATACTACTATTCCTTTTTTTTTTTTTTTCTGGATGAGAATATTGAGGTTCAGAGGGTAAGTAACTTCCCAGGATCACTCAGCGAGTAAGTGGTGAAGCCAGATACCATCTGACGCCCACACTCTTAACCAATGAACCGCACCATCTCTCTAGAGGCCTGAAGTTAATAAATGTTAGTTTCTTCTCCTCCCCACACAACCAGCAGAGTTAAGACATCGCAGGCTTGGCTCAGCACAGCATATGGTTACTGACTCCCCACTCCATCCTCCCCGGCCAGCCTTACACCCAGACAGCTCGTGTGAAGAGGTCCACTCACATCCTGCTCATCGATAACCCCCTCATTACGCTCCTCAGGAGGAGGAAGCAGTGGGAAGGGCCATGGCTCCGAGCAGGTTGGGCTCCATCAGAGATGGGATGTGAAATCTTGGCAGACCATTGGCCATGAGTCATTGGAAGCCCGAGCTGTGTACCAGAGAGGACGGGGGGAAACCACAGGCCCTGGTTTCACTCTTGTGGCAACAATCTTTCGAGAGGCTGCATGACTGTGGTGGTTCAGCTGTTCCCCAATGGCTGCCTCTCTGTCAACGCTGGACTGTGTTTGTCTTGGCCAGTCGGCACGTGGAACCCTTCCTGGCTCCGTCAGTGCTACTAAGGGAGACGCTTCCATTTCCTGAGTCTCTGCTGCCTGTTCTGGCTACGACAGCCATTTTGTACGGCTCCTTCCTGCTGTTTGAAGACATGTTTATGGGCCGTTGGGATACAGGGACACTTCACCTTGGCAACAGCTTCTTCCCCGAGCCAACAAACGGTCTTTGAAGTGGTCTTGGTTCCTGAGTGAACAGAACATTTATCCTCCAGCAACAAATACCCTTTGTTTGGCTCTGAGGTTCCCCATATCTTGATATAAAATGGTGCCTCAGTCGTGGTCCTACCCAAGCGTCTTCCCCTTATGTGTTGACATAATCCCTCTCTTAACCCATTCCTGTTGGACTCAGTGCTTAGGTCGCATTCACCTTCTGAAAAATTTGATATCTGTCTTTTTCACAAAAAAATAAAATAAAATGATTTCATCAACTTATTTAGCTCTTTGTATGTTCATGGCCCTGCATGGTGCCCACAAGAGGGTGAAGCACAGTCCTGATCCTCAAGAACCTAGAAGACACCTGAATAAATGTGCGAAAATGTGGGCTGCATTGCCTTCTGGTGGGAGCCAAAGAGGAGTCTGGTGTGAAAGCAAGCCCGTGTGTGAGGCTTGTGTCTTCTGTGGAAGGACTAGACAGGTCTCATCACCCTCGTCCGTAAGATAGCCAGACGTGCTCCTCTCTCCCAGAGTGGCTTGTGAGGATTTAATGGGTCAGTATCATATCACACCCTGGGCAGAGTCTCTTGCACTTAATGAAAGCCCCGTAACTGGAAGCAATTATTATTTCTCACATTTAGGATGTGGAAGCATGTACAGGGCATTTGCTTAATTGATAAAAGCCTCTTTTTCCAAAATGAAACTGGAGAACATCAAGGTAGAAAACAGCTTTGGGTATCCACCCAAAATACAGGCGTATGCTCAGAACTGAGGCAAAGTCTTTTCTGAGATATCTGTAGGGGTCACAAAGCTTAAGTCATTGACTTCTTTGCACGATGTGGTCTGAACTTGTCCCTTTGGGGTCAAAGACAAATGGCAGAAAGCTTCCACCTGATCCAGCTTCCAAACCTCCCATCTGTCTCCAATCAGACAAGGGGTCAGCCTCTCGATGAAGGCAGGGCCCCGGAGTGCTTTCCCCCTCACAGGCCAACCTGAAATTACTTCATAGCCGGACATGGCCACCCCACAGAAGTTCCAAATGTGATGCTGCTTCAAAGCATTCAGGCATATCACTCAGAATTCTGATTTTTGCCACTATTCCTACCTGGAAACTCACATTTGCCCCTCATGTTCTGGTGTTTTAAAAACACCAAATGAAAACCTCACTGTCTCAGATGCTCTGAGAGGAAGCTTGCATTCTGGCCGGGCCAACTTGAACCCTGAGCCACGGGTACCGACTTCCCAACTTCCCCTCATGTGTCTGTTTGGTGTCTTATATATTTTCGCCCAAGGCAAAGATCTGTTCTCATTTTCTCTAGATCTTTTTATGAATCCTTAATAAAAGCAAGTTGACGTGTTCTTAACACTTGAATCTGTAGCAGCTGCAAGCTTACCTCGTTGAAATCTGTGCATGAGATTTTTTTTTTCTTTGGAGGACATAGCAAAATCCAAGGCACTCAAGTCATGAGATGTACATAAAGGCTTTTTTTTTTTTTAACTTAAAATACTGAGCTCAGAGAGCATCTATCTTCATTGTTCAAGGTTATGACCTGGTCCAGATGTTTTCTGCTTTGTCCAACATTTTTAGGCTCTTCTTCCATGGCCATAGGTGTATACAGTGTTATAGACTTGACTTTCCTTTGAATTCCCTGCCATTAATAAGGTCCAAAGTCAATGTAAAACATACACTGAATATCTAGGTACATTTTTCAGGCTGTATTAATGTTCTTGTTTATGGAACACAATGTTTGGTGTACTTGGAAGAGGTTAGCTTGTTCAGAATACGTACCTATTGAGGAAGCTGAATATTTCTTCCTTGGTTCGTTCTTTCCCTCCATTCATCCATCTGTCCTGTTCTCCATTCAGTACATTTAAACACATTTATGTGAAGCATCTGGTGTGGGACAAGCAGCAAGTTAAGTATTAAAGATACAAAACAGAAAAACACACAACTTGAGTTTTAATACACTACGGGAGAAAAAGATCCAAAGTTAAACCAGGAAAATGATATGACCAAAACATTAATAAAGTTGATTGGGAGAATCAGTATGGATGGATAGGGAAGAACTTTGTTATAGAGGCAGGCAAATGTGGACTTGAAACTTGCTCTGCCATTTCACTAACTCTGTGATCTTGGACCTTGGGCAAGTTCTTTAACTCTGGTGAGACGAACTCTGGTTTCCTCATCTTAAAATGGGATCATAGTAGTCTCTCCTTCATAGAATGGTACTGAAGATTCATGAATGAAATGAGAGAATCCTGGAAAGCACTCAGCATGGTGCTCAACTTTTCTATTATTAGAACTAGTGATAATGTCTGGGAAAACCTTACAAAATAGTTAAAAATTAGCCTTGATCTTGAATAATGAGAAGGGGTTTGCTAGGTAGAAAGGGGGAAGAGCCTTGCAGGTGGAAGGAATAGCATGAAATTCCTGGAGTCATGGATATGTGTGGCATGCCAGGCAACGGGAGATGGTCAGTGTGGTCAGGCAGAGAACATATGTGGGTTGGGGTTGGAGACTCGATGAATAGGGTAGAACAGTTGGAAAAGGACCTTGTATTCCATCGTAAACTTCATGCTGTATATGGAAAGCAATGGAATGTTACTCAATCCAGAAACAAGGAGTCTGAATCCTAGAAGGAGGGAGAGGGAGAGGTTAATAGGTTAACTGGTTAACCAATTAACCAGTTAAGCTCCTAAACTTTAAACTTTGTTCTCCCACCTTCAAAATATCAGTGATGCTTGGGGCACCTGGGTGGCTCGGTGGGTTAAGCCTCTGCCTTCAGCCCAGGTCATGATCTCAGGGTCCTGGGACCGAGCCCTGCATCGGGCTCTCTGCTCAGTGGGGAGCCTGCTTCTCCCCCTCTCTCTGCCTGCTGTTCTGCCTGCTTGTGAACTCTCTCTCTCTGTCAAATAAATGAATACAATCTTAAAAAATAAAATTAAAAAATCACCCAAAATATCAGTGATTCTCAGATATTTCCCAATTTAGGACAATGTATTTGGCAAGAGATACAGTAGACTTCCCTCATTTCTTCTTCCTTCCTCTGCCACTGTGGACAGCATGGTCTTCTCTGGCAGAAATAGAGAAAAGGGCCGAGGACTAGCAACTCTGGAGTTTCTCCAATGAACCATCATAGGTGAGACTACCGAGGTAATGGTAGAACAATATGGTGTCCAAGTTCGTTGCATTTCTTAGTCATGATTCTAGGTTATAAGGATTCACAAACCACTTAATTATGGGCCCAAGTCCCACAATTAGCAAGTAACAGGATTTGAACCTAAGCGTCTAGTTCTAGACTCTACTCTTAGTCTTTTGTGTTCTGGGGGTGTTGGGGGGGCGGCGTTTTGCTACACCTTACACTGTCTGTATGCTGGCGTGCTCACTGTCTTGCCCAGGGCAATGATGACATTCCCTGCCTGTTGCCATTTGTATTATAAGGGCTGCGGCTCTCAAATTCAGACACAGGATTCGATTTAGGAGCAAGTGGGTTTTATGGTCTGTTTAAAATTCTAGAACATACAATCCCCAGCTTCTCTTCCTTCAGGGCGAGAGCTCGCCTTGGAAGGCATCATGGGCCTGAGCCCTGTTCAGAGGATGAAAAGTGTTTATAGCACATTTTTCTTTGTACTGGGGGCTGGCCTCTAGGCGGGAGGCCCCTGGGGAGGAAATTCATGAGTTTCCTGGTTTCTCTTGCCACACGCACAGTGGCCAGATTCCATTATTTTGCAGCACAGGTGAGGGAGTGAGTGTGTGTGTGTGTGTGTGTGTGTGTATCTCTCTGATTATCTGTCTGTAACAAGGAGCATGAGCTTCAAGCAAGGCTTCTTTTTCTCTTGGAAGTTCCAAGTGCAGAGGTGACATATCCTGTTTTAAATTGTGGATGGTATTTTTCAAATACTTGAAAACAGTGCTTAGTATCAAAGGGCCAAAGGGATGTGCTTAAAGGTAATAACACCTTATTGGCTTAAAGGCACCTCCCTGGCTTTGAAATGCTTCCCTGGCATGGAGTGTAAATGCTATTGGCTTTGAACTCGTTCCTGAATTATGCAAAGCTTTTGTCCCTTTTTAAAATGCCAAATGTTTTGAGCCCCCCTTCCCTGCAGTCTTGCTGCGAGGCCACACTGCTGGAGACCACCAGTCGGCTGTAAAATCTGACAGCCCGAGTGAGGGAATCCAAATCTGGTTCTTACTGAAGAGCCAAGATGGTTGGGTAACTCCACCGCCGGCCGTAGATCACTTTTATGGACGGCAAGGGACGAATCATCTCGGTAGCATCTGCTCAGGGTGTCTTCCCGGACCATTCCAGGCCGAGGAAGGTCCAGGTGTGGCTGTGCCTTTTTGTAACACCCCTCACACGTGAGCAAAGCCCACTGCTGCACACATCCTGGGCTTGTCTCACACCTCCTCCATTGTGAATTCGGTACCTTGATCCTTGGATTTCAAGAGTTGACTTAAAAGGTAACTTTCTGCTACCCAGCCCATCGCTCTCCTTCTAATGCTGCATTCACTTCATTATCCAAGTTCTTTAGTCTCTGACTTACAGTAAATAATTGTCCACAGCTGTTGTGAGTTGGTTTATCCTCCAATAAGGGTCAGGATGGCTGACTAGACATCAGAGGAAAAACTTCTATAATTTGGTGTTTAGACTAACTTACATCTATGTTTATCTCTTTTGTGTTTGTTGTAACTAAATAGGCAAGTGTGGTTTGCGGTTTAAGCATGACCAGGCAACCTGGATGTCCCGGTTTTCTTTCTAGTTCTTTAATTCCGATGCATGTGTGATTCTCTCCATTCCCCCCACGCCTCAGTTTCCCCCAGCTGTTACAAATAGATCAGTATGCAACAGTTTCTCACACATACTTCCTGGGGGTGGGTGGGGTGTGGAGAGTTAATGGGAATCTCCTTGCCTATTATCCATGAAACCAAACACCGGAACCAGCTCTTTCTACAAGACTAAGGGAGGACCAGCACATCTCCATTTCCAGATAGAACTCATCTAAAACAGAAACGCTTACAAATTCAAGCCTGCTGTAGCTTGCAATGAGGAGAGGATCACTCCACTTGAAACTTTACCTTCAATGTCGGAGGCCAAAGAGGCAAAAAGACCCCGTGTCCCAGCAGGGAGTAGGGTCTATTGGTGCATTTCCATTTACAGGGGAAACCGGGTATAGAAGGAAGGCTTCTGCCACGTACGTTTCCAGATGGGATTTCTGGGCTTGGCTCATAATGGGGCCCACACAAGCTCTCCAGCTGTGTCCTGGGATCTCCAGGGGGGAGGCCTAACAGCAGGATGAGGCGGGAGGCATCCTCCCAGGGATAAAAATTTATTAGGTTAAAACCTAATGCAAACACAATTTTCTCTGAAAACACCAACACAAGGAGCACAAGGATAAGCAAAGATGATTCCAAAGAAAATGTAGCCCATTGAGATTAATGGCTAGGGAGGAAGGGAGGGAGATCTATAGCAAACTATAGGCCGGGAATGGAGAACAGGGAACATCTGAAACTTTCTACAAAGGAAGCTCATGACCCCAGTTGAAACCTCTCTCATCTCTTGCCGAGAATATTTGCAGAGCTGCCCCGACCTCCCTCTCTGCCTAGTTGAATGATCCATACCCATGCTCAGGCTAATCTGGGTACAGGCTAGGGGCATGGTACAAAGCCTGTTGGGGCCAGACAGACCCCTAGCTGTGTGAGTTATGGAGCCTCCCTGGGCCTGGTTTCCCACCTAGGCAATGAGGATAATACTACATACATGCAGAGGCCTCACAAAGATGAAGTGAGATGGTGTTTGCGAGCTCCTCTGTATGCTGCCCACCACATCATACTCCTTCCATACATGATAATTACTACTGTGCCCAGCCACCACTTCAGTCCCACCACTTGGCCGCTGACAACTCCTTATGCCTCCCTATGGCCTCCCCATGGCCTGTGGCCGGAAGGCCAAGCTCCTTTTATAAGCTCTGGCTCCAGCTTGTTTTCTAGACCAGTGCTGTGCAGCCGGGCTTTCTGCAATAATGGAAATGTTCTCTGTCTCTGCTGTCCGGTATGATAGCCACTGGCTACATGCAGCCAATGAGTACCCGTAAAGAGGAGAGTGTGACTGAGGAACAGAATGCTAAATTTCATTTAATTTTAATTCATTTAAATTTAACTAGCCACATGTGGCTAACAGCTCCTATATTAGACAGTGCAAGGCTTAGACTTTTGGATTTCCCCAAGAGGGCCTCTACTCTAGCCAAATGGATTTTTTTCACTTCTTGCTTCCTGGTCTCTAAATTTTCATGCTCTCAGGGTGCTGCATATAGCTGTGTGGTTTGTGCACTTCAAAAAAGTGCCCAGCTGAGGGGGGCCCAATGTTGAGCCAGTGCTTGGCTTGTTATCATGGGTGTCCTAGGATGGGCAGCATCTGCAGAGAGGATGGGCTATCTTCTTCTGATTCATATACCCAGCAGGGAAGCTCCACTCAAAGTCGTCTTCATGCCAGCAGTGTTCCTATGCACCGGCCAAAGCCATCTCACCTTTTGAGACTAGCCCATAGTCCTTGCACTCAGTAACTTTCTCTCCTCTTAACTCTCAGAGCTTCCTTTCAACTGTGAGACACTGCAGAGACCTGGTGGAGGCCAGTGGTTATGAGTTGAGCATCTGAAGCAAGCCAAGCCATGTGCCTGGTTGGAATCCCAGCTCTGTCGCTTACTTGGCATATGACTTTGGGCACATTTTTTTATTTCTCTAAGCCTCAGTGTATTTAGCTATACAATGGGACAACAACAGCACTTCTCCCAGAGGGTGGTTTCAAAGAGTAAATGACCACGTGGTTAGCTTGTAGCCTGGTGCCTGGCTCAAAGTGAATGTGAATTGTTTCTTTGTATACACATTCTTTCTTTTAATAAATATTCATTGAGCATCTATCACACGCTGACACTTTGTCAACCTCTGGAGATCCAATGGTGAGTACATGCAGATAAAATCCTTGCACACCTAGAGGGGTGTGCACCCTACAGGTGATGTTTCCAATGACCATACGAACAATGAGCATATCGAAAGGAGAGCTTCCTAGTGCATGAGAACCTGTGGCAGCTTTGTCCTACGCAGCAAGGTCAGGAAAGACTTTTCTAAGGACAGGATGCTTGAGCTGAGTTTGGAAGGAGGAGAGTAGATGTGTGGAGAGGAGAGGGAAGTATGTTCCAGGCTCAAGGAACAATATAGGCAAAGGCCTTTGCTGAATGGGACTGAAAAGCTGCCAGAGGGGCAGACACTGAAAAAGAATATGATGGGGCTGGTGTGAGGCGGGACCGCAAAGGTTGGAGGGGGAGCCCCAGCCAGGGCTTGAGGGCAAGGCAGGAAGAGCAGAGGAATGACGGGGTCTATTTTGCTTCTCTGCACAATCTCTCTGGGTTCCATGTGGAGGACCGATCTGGTGGCACGTAGGGTCAAAGGGGATAGATCTAGAAACGACTGTGCCCTCCAGGCAAAGGATGGTGATGAGGAAAGAGACAGAAACATCTTTGAATTAGAGAGCTAGTACTGTTTTTCTTCTCATGCAAGAATTTGTGACAAACTATTTTTTGACGATTAGCAGTTTTGTATTTCTCTTTACACAGGTTTTCTGGCACTGTCCAAAATGCCGTGCCCTGTCGCTCCAGTTGGAGGATAAGCTCTCTGCACTTATTTCATATTTCTTTGTGTAGCTGGGATGGCATCTTATTATAGTAACTTCAAAAGGAATATTTGCCAAGGGGCTTTCTAAATGTCATGGACCAGAAAGAGGGACAATTGTGTGAATGGCTGATAGCATGGGAGGGTTGGGGTGTCTGGGGTGATAGAAATCTCTTTCTCTGTGTTGCCAGAAGAATGGAACAAAGCTAATAAGGGAAAGAAAAATACTCAATTACTCCAATTAGACAAGGAGGAAGACTTCTTATTTTTAAGATTTTATTTATTTGAGAGAGAGAGTGTGTATGCGGGGAGGGGAGGGCCAAAGGGAGAGGGAGAGTGAATATCTCAAGCAGACTCTTTGCTAAGCAGGGAGCCCCATGTGGGACTCGATCCTACAACCCTGAGATCGTGACCTGAGCTGAAATCAAGAGTCAGACGCCTAACCGACTGAGCCACCCAGCCAACCCCAAGGGGTAGGACTTCTCTTCCAGATGGGGAAGTCTTACCTAAAGGACACAAGTGAAATCAGCTAACAATACTTATCCCCGTGGTACTTGTAATAAAGACCTAAAAGTGATCTTTACATTTGTGTGTGCTGTACATGCAAAGAGGGTGATGTTATTACTTATTTAAAGCATGCAAAATAACCAAGCTCATTCTTTTCTCTTATTGTCTTCTCCACTTCAAGCTTTTATTTATTTAGTTAGTTAGTTTCCAGGGGAGTAACAGAAACCCCAGCTCAAGGTGCCTGAAATCAGAAGGAAATTACTCTCTCAAATACCACGTGGTTCAGAATCTGGACGTTCTTCAGAAGGGTCTTCAAGGAGCTCAAGTGTTTATCAAGGATGAGATTCCTTCCCACTGTGTTTTGTGGTACCAGCCCCAAACCCAAACTGATTTCCTTCAAAGTCATCAGGTAACTAGGGCTGCCCAGGCAGAGTTTTCTTTACACGGGAGGGAAAACTCTGGAGCGGCAAACACAGTAACATGCTTCCTGGTCCATTCCCTCTTTGAAGGAGTGGAAAACTTCTCCCGATGCCAGAAACTTAAATTCATCTCCACAGGGCTGCAAAGAAGGTCACGTGTCGATCCCAAGGCCAATCACAATTCCATGAAAAAAATGCCACACTCTGATTGACTTAAAGTAAATTAGATTTACTCCTGGAGCTGAGGATGAAGAGGGTTTTTTTGGAACCAAAATTGGGTGTGCATTCACAAATAGAAAAGAGAGGATGGTGTTGAAAAGGCAACCAAGTGTCCTTCTTAATATGAGCCGCTTTCTGGAAAAACGAGATGACTCTGTAACTCGACTGCCCCTTCATTCCTCCATTCATTCATCCACGGGCTCAGCGAGCATT
>PISX010018335.1:5215-41048 GCA_004024625.1 Mellivora capensis
CCCCCCACCCCTTCAAAACCCTCAGGTTGTTTTTCAGAGTCCATAGTCTCTCATGGTTCATCTCCCCCCCAATTTCCCTCCACTCCCTTCTCCTCTCCATCTCCCCATGTCCTCCGTGTTATTTGTTATGCTCCACAAATAAGTGAAACCATATGATAATTGACTCTCTCTGCTTGATTTATTTCACTCAGCATAATCTCTTCCAGTCCCATCCAAGTTGATACAAAAGTCTGGTATTCATCCTTTCTGATGGAGGCATAATACTCCGTAGTGTATATGGACCACATCTTCTTTATCCATTCGTCTGTTGAAGGGCATCTTGGTTCTTTCCACAGTTTGGCAACCGTGGCCATTGCTGCTATAAACATTGGGGTACAGATGGCCCTTCTTTTCACCACATCTGTATCTTTGGGGTAAATACCCAGTTGTTAGAAGTGAGTCACTTAGGGGGTCTGGGATTCTCAGTTGGTTAAGTGTCTGACTCTTGGTTTCTGCTCAGGTCATGATCTCAGGGTCTTGGGTTCTAACCCCACGTTGGGCTCCCCACTCAGCCAGGATTCTGCCTGAAGATTTTTTCTCTCTGCCCCTCCCCCAGCTAGATCACATACATACACACTTTCTCTCTCTCCCAAATAAATAAATAAATCTTAAGAAAAAAAAGAAGTGAGTCACTTCATGCAGCCCACATTCAAGGATGCGGGTAGAATTAGGCTTCATTCTGTGAAGAAAGGAATGTCAAAAATTTTACCCACGTATTGTAAAACCATTACATCATCTTTTTCTCTATGTGCTGTAAGCAACCTTATAGGTTCCTTCCAAATCCAGCTTCCTAAAAAAAGACTTTCATTAATTCCCCTGATTTAGTTGATACATTTTGGATCAGAAAAATGTAAGTGCCAAATTTAAAGTGCCAAAGGATGACTAAAAAAATCCCTTATTTTTCTACTCAGCATATCTGTGATCCATCATATTTCTGGACCTTGTCGTGTTTTCTAGTCAGGGCTGCCCAGTCATGAACCCCAGACATACCTGGGTCAATGTCAGGTGTGGACCTCAGGTTTTGTCCTCACCCTTCCTCCAGTTTGAATGTTCTCTGCTTCCAGCATCTTCAGGTTCAAAATAAAATCCATTCAAATTTTCTGTAGCAAGTCTGCCAGAATCAAGGAACACACAGTGTTTCTCTCTTTGATTTGTTTTTAGCCAATCAGTGGCAATTTATTAGACACCAGTCTTTGACAATATAGGCAGCTGTGCAGAGTTAGGGATATAAAGGTGAACTTGTCTTAACGTTTTGGGAGTATTCCTCTCTAATGTTCATAGCCGTTTCTTTAAACTTTCCCTTTGGCAGATTTCATAGGGGTTTTCTTCACTGGACCCAGTGCAGTGCTAGGCATATGCTGGGTATTCAATAAATATTCACTGATTGAAGAAGCAAGTCAAGATCATAAAAGGTGAGGCTAATTATCTCTTGCCAAAAAATGACATTTTGCTCTCGTTCCTTTAAAAAACAATGACAGCTATTTGGAAGCACTTGAGAGAATGAAACCTATTTTGTCTTAAGCTGGGGTTTTAAGACTGGAACATTAAACCGATTACAGCAGTAAAAAAAAGGCAATAGCTTCAAACTATTCACTGGTTTTCTGTTACCTTCCTCAGCTCATTTGCTAGTCTTATAACTGCTTGTCGTGTTGTCACTCTGAATTGATCTGTGTTTGAGATTCAAACTAGCTCTTCATGAATTTGGAATCATCATATTCTAGAGTCAATGTTATGAGGAAAAAGGCCCTTTCTGAAAGTTTCGGGAGACCCCACTGCAATCTCTATAGGAATATTCTTGCAATTGACTGTCAAATGTTCCAATGTCTCATGTTTTGATTTTCTAGCGATACTTGACATGACTGAGGAGCAAATCGTTGTAGTGAAACATTTCAGCTGGCAGAGCTCTGCTTTCACAAATGCGCACTAAAAGCTTTGGAGCAAATCATGAGTCTGACTCCAGGACCCCTTGGCCATGTGGATGTGAATCACTCCTCCCAAGAGAGAAAACAAGGTGCTAAACAAAGCTGCCTGATGAAGATCTTACGAAATACAAGGAATTTTCTGTTGGATAGGTTTGAACTTTGTTTTTGTTTTGTTTTGTTTTTTAAATCCGTACTTACTGTAAGCATCAATCCATAGGGGACATTTACTTTATTTGGCCTATAGGAAAAAAAATCTGACCAGCTAGAATCAGGACTGGCCCCTTTAGGCTATTGAGGAGAGATCTTGCGGGACACACTGTATTAGTAGGCTGAATTAACTACTTAGGAGTCCTTATTGCTCAAAGAAAGAAATTTAGAGAACATAATTGTAGATACTTCTGAAATTAAGGCTTCTCCACCAGAGTCAAAGATAACAACTGTGTCTTCTGATTTTCTCCCTGGGGAGTGTAGTGTGGCTCTATGGTCTGTACTGAAGTTCATCTTGTTAAAAAAAAATCAGCCATCAACTAAGAAATGACGTGATTGTCTCTTAATGTTTTACCTACACAAAGGCAGTATGGAGTTGTATTATATTGTTTCCAAACGCATCCTTTCAAGCTTAAGCTGCCTTGGAGTTGGGTATGGAGTAAACTTCTTGATAGTGCATTAGCTAAATGCTAGGAAAATTAGAAAGTAGGTCATAAAACTTTTAAAAATACAACAAACAAACAAACAAAAAAACCCAGGACACATCCTCTTTAAAGGGGGAAGATGGGGACACCTGGGTGGCTCAGTTGGTTAAGCGGCTGCCTTCGGCTCAGGTCATGATCCCAGCGTCCTGGGATCGAGTCCCACATTGGGCTCCTTGCTCGGCGGGGAGCCTGCTTCCCCCTCTGCCTCTGCCTGCCACTCTGTCTGCCTGTGCTTGCTCGCTCGCTTTCTCTCCCTCTCTCTCTGACAAATAAATAAATTAAAAAAAAAATTTAAAGGGGGAAGATGGCAAGAGAGTCCTTTCTGAGATAGAGGGCATCACTCAAACTTTCTTTAAAATATGACTTGATGATCACATTTTCATTTTTATGACACATCTTTCTGCACTGATAAGAACATGTCATCGTCCATGGACTTTCTCTTTCTCTAAAAACAGATTGTCACCTTTCAGTTGTGTTCTGGGGTGTCTAATGGTTTATGTGCCCAGATAACTGAGCTTAGGTAAAGCTACATTGATACGACAAGCATGCCTATAGGCATTAGATAACCAATCTTGTAACTCTGGGACAGCAGGACATCCTGGGCTGTTCTGCCCCGCAGGGCTGGCAAAACAAGAGCTTGGCCTCTTGGGAGGGCATTGCCCATGGTGCCTCTGCAGGGCCAGGTCCCTCTGACTTCTCACCTCAGGCTCCAGTTATGACTCCTTCTTTCCCACACCGGGCTTTGGCCAGGGAAGCAGTATGCCCTGGGGACACAAGCCAGGTTCTCAAAACTTTTTTCTGGGGAGGGTCGAATCATGGCTAAAAGGAAAGTCACCTGCAGGACAACTTCTCATGAGGATACATGGTTCAGTTAAAAAAAAAATGACAATAGCACAGATAAGAGATTATGGAAAATTTGGGGTTGAGTGTAGTTATTACTTAATTTCTCTCTTATCCACTGATCTGAGTCACAGTGACCTTCTTGAGAATCCTCACTAAGCAATACATCAGTATTTGTAACAGTGTTTCTGTTACTGAACGTATCCTGGGGTCTCCATTGGCTTTAAGAATCATTAAATACTTATTAATCCTAATAATATTGAAGAGAAAAGAATATAACAAATGAGCCTACTGGGACCTGCCAGTCTAGGGGATTTACTGTGATCTACTGTGATCTCTGTCCCCAGCTAACTCTGTGACACTGGCTCTGATTTAATCTGTACCTCATTTTCCTCCTTTGTAAAATCCCTCAGAAATCCCTTCTGTATAATCTTGTGGATTTATAAATTCACACAAAGACTTTTTTTTTTTACTTTTATTGCCTTTATTTTTCATGATTATCAAAAGAATTTTTTTAATGAAGAAACTTCCCAATATTAACTTTGAATTCATTAATTCTACCATAAAGCATTCTGACTGTCACTTTTCAGAAAGGCTACAATGAAAAGAAAATAAACTCTAGGAGACTGTTCCTCATAGAATACACAGGGATTAAATAGGGGAATTCACACGAAGGTTTAGCACAGTCTCGGGCACTAAGTTCTCAATAAGAGGAAAAAATTCTTATTACTAGTAGCATAATCATTAATCCATTCAATAAATGTTAGTGCATATATGATCTAAAGGAGATAGATAAAATGTCAATAAGACAGACAAGTTTATTATCTTTGCTATTACTGTTTATGGAGCCATAGCAATTCCCAAGCTGACCCAGGTGGTTTTAGAACCTGATGAACATACATCCATGAGCCCAAGTGCCCTCTTCTTTTTGGTCCTACCCTGGGAGGGGCCAGGAAACAACATCATAGATGGAATGAGTCTGGGGTATTGCATCAAGGGAAAGAACCTTCTCTTACTCTAATTTGCCAGAGTCATATGGACAATTTCTCATATTTCTACTCAACAAACTCCACTCCAGGCTTATGTTAATAAGTCTTGGTCTCCACCCCCTTCCAGAATATAGGGGCACTGGGCTTGCCTAAGGTTATGTGACTGTCCTTTCCTCAAATCATTTACTGGTATTTTTTACTCCTTTTAAGAGCTAAGAAACAATAATAAAGTGTAGCAATATGGCTGGTAAGCCCATGGCTATATACTAGTTAATCATTCTGTACTTGGATGCAAGTTACACCTAAAATAAAGTGATTCTCCTACCTCCACATTCAGAAAAACTTTAATTTGGTCACATCCATGACAGGAGACTTGACAGTGAGAAGTCAGTAGTGACAACCTTGACTAGATAAGCCTGGTTCTACGATTTTTGTTCAGTTTTTCATTGAGATTTTTGAAAGTTCAAAAGGACACCTTTACTTTTTATTTCCTAGTGAGATTCTTATATAAAATCTTCCTAGCTTTCAAATATATAGACCAACACTTAATAAAGCACTAATTTTTTGACTTCTTTTCCCTCAACCTAGGCACACATTTGGCCACAATGAAATTCCATTCCTAGGGGCAACCTAATCCAATTAATGGAATTAAGACTTTGTGATGCTCAGATGCACAGATGGGCTCCAAATCATATGTGACTCTGGGATGCTTTTCTACTCTTCTTTCTCCCACCTATCCTCCTCCCCCCTTCTTCTAGTCATACACCGGGGGGAATGGGTTGTTGGCAAGTGGGAGGAAGAGAATTTTTTCTTCTTTGCTGCCACTAATTCCAATGCATGGTAAGAAAGGTAGCATCTTTGATGACATTAAATGCTTTAATTAACAGGAAGAAACAAGAAGAGTTTTTTGACTGATGTGCAGAGACACCCAGAGGGATTTTAAATACCTTTCCTTTGAAAGAGCAGACACAAGTTAAGCTATGATCATTTTAGAAAGAGTATAAAAGTCATATTTTTATTATTAGTGTGTTTGGCTACCATCAACATTATGTGCCACATTATGAGCTGCATAACCCACAGTGGTGGGACCAAATCACCCTCAGGACCTTCATTCCCCTGTCACCAAACTCTGCCTTTCTCCCAAAGTCAACTTGAATTAATTCTGCTGCTTGCTAGGCTCACTTCTCTCTCCTTTAAATGGGTTTTATGAATTCAAAAAAGGACAAAGAAGAATGATCACTTCCTTAGTGGAGTGATAGAAAAAAGGGTTGAAAGAGACAAAGGTCCTTGAATTTGGGCCAACTTTTACTTCTTGGCTCACTTCACTACCTATTTTGTCACTGATTATTGCTTATCAGACTGGCAGTTTGCCATGAGCTGTGGAGACAGCAATGAGTCACGGAAAGAAAAATATGTACACAATTTAATGTAATATATTCTTTCAATCAAGCATTTATTTATGTATTTTTATTAAGATAAATTTACTTATTTTAAAGAGACAGAGAGAAGAGTATGGAGGGGCAGCGAGAGAAGGAGAGAGGATCTCAAGCAGACTCCCTGCTGAGCACAGAGTCTGATGGGAGACTGGATCTTATGACCCTGAGGTCATGACCTGAGCTGAAACCAAGAGTCAGATGCTTCGCTGACTGAGCCACTCGGGGCTCCTCAAGCATGCATTTTTTTTTAAAGATTTTATTTATTTATTTGACAGACAGAGATCCCAAGTAGGCAGAGAGGCAGGCAGAGAGAGAGAGGAGGAAGCAGGCTCCCCGCAGAGCAGAGAGCCCGACGTGGGGCTCGATCCCAGGACCCTGGGATCATGACCTGAGCCGAAGGCAGAGGCTTTAACCCACTGAGCCACCCAGGCGCCCCTCAAGCATGCATTTTTAAACTTAAATTGAGTTATGATGACAAGCTATTTTCAGTGCTAGGTGCTGGTAATACAAAGATTAAAGACACAGTCTTGACCCTCTACCATAAAATATATTAAAAATAATACAGATAAAGTGTTTTGGGAATCTTAGGAGGGAAAAGTATAAAAAGTCAGAGAACTTTTTTTTTTTTAAGGGAGATTTGGTGCTCATAAGGGAAATAAAATTATCAAGATGTTAATGCAAAACTTTTGTCCAAGGCCACAGATCCTGAAAATAAAAGCAGAATCCATCATTTTAATTTTGGTTGTATTTGTTGATTAGTAGAAGATAAAAATATTTTAAAAGTTCATTAAAGCAGCTCTGGGTAATGGTTCCTGGATGTACCTCAAACTAAATAAAAGACATAACAAGGAGGCATGAGAAAGCTACAGAATTACTTGTCAATCAAAATAAATCTCTATGAAATGAGACAAGCATTAAATTTTCATCATGGAAATCTGGGGCTTGGTGGAAGGAGGAAATAAACTGGATTGCTTATAAGTAAGCCTAATACACATCCCTCTTTTTTAAACAATCAGGTTTAAAGCATTTAAATAGTTTAAACAATTAAACCTTCTATGCAGTTTTTGGAGTTAAAGCAAACTCAAGCAGTGCCCTCTAAGAATCCCTTGGGAAGAGGTACTTGAAATGACCTCCCAGGTTCCCCCATCCTACTCTGCCCTGCATGAGACAGCCAGTTCTACTGAGTCCTACCATGAGCCTACCTCTTTAATTCTAGAAAAATATCTAATTCTAATGCTATGTTATCTCAAGAAGGAAAAATAAAAGTCCAATTAAAAGAGATAATTAGTTTTTGGCACAACTGTAGGTTTGTTTCTGGCTGTCCAAAGATTAATGACAGCAGTCCATCATGCCTGGTCTTTTCCCCCAGTAGCTTGCACACTGTGCCTATATAAATCTCTTTTCTTATCCAAATAGGAAACTGTGAGATTCGGCAGACCTCATTGCTCTTGGCCTCCCACTGTCTGGACAACAGATCTGTTGGCATTCCCAATGGGAAAAGTTAATTAAGTCTTTCTCCAATGCTCAGGCCAGAATGGAATTACTCTTTTGGATTATGGCATTGTTAAGTGGTTTATTACATCTTTGCACTAGAGAAGTACTATTTCAACTGCTAATTTTGCCCTAAGTCCACAACCCAGGGTCTTTGTCTTTCTTAAGAGGAGGGGATAGACATTTAGAAACATGCAAGTGAGCCCTATTGCTCTTGGTCTCTGTTCTCCCTTTATTTTTCTTGAGGAGAAAAGTTGTTCAAATGATGATGGAAATTAAGAATAACTTGGACTGGAAAAAAAATGGACAAATTGATGTCTAAGCTCCTGAAACTACACTTTGACTTTGAAAAATTAATGTAAAAATATCCCATCAGGGGCGCCTGGGTGGCTCAGTGGGTTAAAACCTCTGCCTTCGGCTCAGGTCATGATCCCAGGGTCCTGGAATCGAGCCCCACATCGGGCTATCTGCTCAGCAGGGAGCCTGCTTCCCCCTCTCTCTCTGCCTGCCTCTCTGCCTACTTGTGATCTCTCTCTCTCTGTCAAATAAATAAATAAAATCTTTTTAAAAAATTAAAAAAAATCCCATCAAAACTTGTTCTTGTTTTCTAGGCTTAATGTAGTTCAAACTTGAAAGTAGATAGATGGGGACACCTTGGTGACGCAGTTGGTTGGGTGTCTACCTTTGGCTCAGGTCATGATCCTGGGTTCCTGGGATGGAGTCCCACAATGGGCTCCTTGCTCAGTGGGGAGTTTGCTTCTTCCTCTGCCTGCTGCTCCCTGGTTGTGCTCTTCTCTCTCTGGCGAATAAATAAATAAGCAAATAAATAAATACGATCTTTTAAAAAAGTAGCTAGAAGATAACATTCCTATCATGTACCCAGCATCTTTTGGCCATTAAGATATCTATGCATTAATATTTGGAAGCATCTTAATTGACCCATAAAGGTATATTGATATGGGCCTTTAAATGGATTTACAATGGGAAGTAAGGAAGAGCATATTCTTGTCAAAATCTGATCTTTTAAAAAAAATTAGACTTAGATATTGATCCCACTCTCTCCCTGTTGTGGTCATGTCTTTTCTATTAAGACGATGAATCTTAGAGTTTTCTAGAAAATTCTTGTGAGAGCTTACCACTTTAGTAGTAAGTTTGTATTCTGGTACACTTAAAAGTGGGAGCTATTTATGAAATCTGGAGTTTTAGAAAACATAAATAAAGAAGATTATACTTTACTAAAGACTCCACTATATTATCTTACTAAACATCAGTTTTGTCTTAAGTGTCAAAATTATTACTCAGACTTTCAGAATAAAACTATAGTTTAAAAACTGATCCACCAGAAACCAACTAAATAGGACTTTAACGTGTTTATTTTTTTCTCTATAGTCTACTTCTATGATAAAGAGAAAAATCACAAGAACAAAACACTGATTTCAGGAATTTATTTACTTACACATCTATTTACATTTACATATTTATTTACATATATACAAAGCAGCGTGATTTGCACCCAATCATCCTCCTTCCCTTATTCTCTTTCTTCCCTTCTTCTCTGAGCTCCTACTGAACACCACCTGTGACCCAATCTTGTGTTAAATGCAGCAACGCAATGGTGAGCAAGGTAAGCCAGGTGTCAGGCCTGATGGAGGCTGCATTCTGCTGGAAGTAATGAGCAAGCAAGCAGACATTCCAGTACAGCCCTGGGACCAGAAAGGAGGGCACTGTACTCAGATTGGGACTCGGGGCAGGGACATCTAAGCTGAGATCTCAGGGATCAAGAGCAGGTGCCAGCCAGGGAGGGCAGAAGTGTCTTCCATCTAGAAGGTACAGTGCATAGGAAGGCCCGGGTGTGTGGGAAAGAGTATAATCTTTGAGGACTTATAAAAACCTAGACACAGCTAAAAGGCCAGTCTGGAGGAGTGTCAGGGGAAGGGCAAAGATAGAGATGGAAAGACTAACTGATTGGAAGCCTGTTAACAGTCACCAAGCTATTGGCGGTATGACTTGCACTGCCATGGTGGCTGTGGGATAGAGCTTAGGAGTTGGTTTCCGCAGATATTGGAAAGGTAGCCAGTAGGTGGCTTTGAGGAATGAATGAGTGTGCATGTGTGTGTATGAGCATGTATGTGTGTGTGCGGTGGGCTGTGGAGAAAGAGGGAGAGGGAGAAGTAAGGCATCCTACATAATTTCCAGTTTTGACGACCAGGACAGTAGGACGATGCCTGAGATCCACAAAGAAGGAGGAGGAGTAGGTGAGGTAGAGATTGTGACTTCAGTTCAGTGAGAAACCAGAATCAAAATGACCGGTAGACAGTCGGTTACATGATTCTGAACATGAGAAGAGAGACCATAGTTGAAGATGTAGAATGGGGGGTGGTGGTCATTGGCACAAAAATGATTAGTAAAGCTCTGAGAGGGAGTGAGGCCCCAGGAAGCATGGGAGGGAAAAGTGAGAATTTAGTGGGATGCTGGTCCATCCAAGCAATGAGCTCTCAATGTTCCTCTCTTGGACCTCTTCTCATCTGCAGAGATTTCTGGTTATGACTCCCTCCTAGGGCCTTCCACAGTGTACTGTAGGGACAGCTGCTTTGGAGAACCACCCACACACTTAGGTGGAGTCCTGGCTCCATAGTGGTGGGCCCAAGCCACACAGAAAGCGTGTTGACCCATTTCTCCATGGAGTTTGTTCCTGGGTTCCAGAGAGGGTCAAGCAGTTGTGGAAAGAGTCAAACTATTTGGGTATGAGTTGCTTTAAAAGCTGCCACTTTTCCCTGTGCATAATCACACCAGTTACATTCACAAATGTTTCAAGCTGGGGAGAAAATGTAGGATGATATCCCACTCCAGTCCATATAGAACTGTGCATCCATTTTCTGTAGGATTCCTTCTCATTGTTGGCCATCCATTAGTACATACAGAGTGCAAGACTTTTAATCTTAAACTAGACATCGGTTTGCTCTCAAAATAAAGCTAATGGCAGATGTGTTTGTGTCTGGTGGTCAGTCTCTGCATTTAAGCAGGTGCAGGAAGAGAACAGCACTTGCTAACTATAAACCCAAGTGAGTTCATACAGAATAGTAAGTAGAATTACCCACCTTTATTTCTCTACAACCTATGTGCTTTTTGAGAATGCCCACAACTATTGAAAGGAAACAAGGGATCCATCAGAAACTCACTTGAAAATATTAACCAGAATAAAGGGCAGCCATTATATATTCAATAAGATTTCCAGACAAATTTCTGGTGATGTTTATAATGATTCCCTTAGGTAGGGCTTTCGTCCAAATCGGAGTTCAGAATTTCATTTTGGGAAAAATGGCTTGAAATAATTGAGCACCATAATGAGGCAAAGCTATATAATTCAGGTTGGTAAAAGCAGTATTTTAGAAAGACACACAGCTCAATAAATAGAAAATAAAAGCATGCGGGTGAAATACCTTGAGGATTAAAGGTGAAGGGAAAAAACCAGAAAAATTGGTTATGCCAGAAAATGGTCAGGAAACTAGGATTTGACTTGCATGATAGTGGACACCAATACTTACACTACATTGTTTGATTCCTGTGTAAGGAGTGAACAAGCACGTGTATACACTGAAATGCTATGGGGATTAATGAGTGTGTGTTTAAAGTCTCGCAAAGAACCCAGATGAAAGACGCTGTGTGTAAACAAAGCATTTGTATTGTTTAATTTCACCGTGGCTAAAAATTCAACATTACCACAAAAAAGCATCTGTCTCTGTGAAGGAACTTTAACTTCAAAAAAAGAGAGCCAAGTGCTTAGCGTAACGGACACATCCTAAATTTCCCTGTTCCAGATTTCCTTGAAGGCTGTGATTTTTTTTTTCTTTTAAAACTCCCTGGATTTGAAACAACTAAAGAACATTCTCTCCTTATACAGGTGGTTTGTTCTGAAATTACAGACCAGCTCAGCCTCTTCCTTCACTTCTCTATGATGCAACCGCACACTCCTTCGGAGGTGTGGAGGGAATGTGCTGTATTGACCAGACCCTTCTCGGGGGGGGGGGGGGTATCCAAGGAATGTGTGGAGGGAATGTGCTGTATTGGCCAGACCCGGGCATATCCAAGGCACTCAGATTTTCATGTGGGGATAATTAACAGTGAAATATAAAATAGAAAATTTCAGGGATCTTAGTGTAGACTTGGGTTACTGCTGTCCTAGCTTGTGTTATGACAATGCTGAAGCCTTTTCCTTTGTCATTTGGCCAGTGGTAAGACTGTAAGTGTGTAAGTGTGTAAGACTGTTGCCCACGGTCTACACGGGCTCAGACTGATGACGACCACCGTGGGGGATGTCACTGACATTCTTCAAGGGTATCTGTGCTGGCTGATGTTCTCAGCTGACGTTCCCAATAGGAAGGGACTCTTCCTAAGAGGACTTTACCCAAAGAAGTGGAGAAACCAAAGAGAATATACCACCAAAAAGAACAGACCACCAAAGAGGGTGCAGATGGAAAACAGTCAGACCAGAGAAGCAGAAAGCCATATTATCACATAAACATTTCTGTTAACTAGTAAAGGCAGCAGCCAGCCTTTTCTGGAACGAACTAGAGGAAAACAGAACCTTCTGCAGAAATTCCTGAGGCACTGTCTGAGTGCATGTTGAGGAACCATGGGTGATTTTAAGTTCTTTGAAGCAGGAAGCGGATGTCCCCAAGAGGGGTATGGGATGTGTAGAGGAGGTTTGAGAGGAGCCGAGGACAGGTTCTTCTCTTCAACACAGGGGATAGGGGGCATTGCTAAATTCTTAGGGGAGAGAAGAGTAAAGTGATATAAAACTCTCTTAAACCTTTATAAACCATCACTTTTAAGTGTAGATCTCAATAGAGAGTATGGTCCAGGCCTTCTCACAAATCTGATAAGATCTTGTTTAGACACAAGGACACATGAAGTGGGTGGTGCCTCCCCAATTATTCAAAGGAGATTATGGTGGCGGGGTGGGTGGGGGAAACTAATCTAGGCAAGAAACACTCTTATGGAATTCTGTTAATGAGGTATACTTCTGACTGAAAGAAAGAGCTCAATGTTTCAGGAAGGTCCCTCTTCTCTTTTCTCATCTGTAAAATAACTGAAAAGTAGCCCCCATTTCATAGGAGTATTGTGGAGACCAGATGAGAAATGCACATAAAGGCTAGCAAACAAAAAGTGTTTAGTAAATGTTTATGATTATTCACCATCGCCCCTCACTCATAGGCATGTTTGTGTGAGCCCCTATACAGAGACACCCAAAGAAGCCATAATCCAGTTTTTAAAAAATAAGAGTCTCAGAAAAGAAAAAGCAGATCAGAATGAAAGCAGTGTGTAATTGGTTTTGGAAGAGGAAGGATCATTTTTCTTCTCCCAGCATACAACAGATTGCATTACTTTATTCAATGACCCATAAAGATAGATACAAAGATAACAAACTGGCTGGTTTTTTTTTTCTTTCCATTTTGAAGAGAAAGTTTCTGCCTATGAATGGTGTCTAATTAATTTTGTGGGGGGGGTAAGGCATTTTTATTCCCTTAATGTGTATTTTTCATTTATATGGATTCCATCTCATGTGAAACTACATAAAAAGGTTAGTAAACAGTCCCACAAGAGTGTTCAACTCTAACATTTCTATCCTGGTTACATTAACAGTGATAACATATTTTCCGGAGTGTGTTACTCACATCACACATGACTCTTAGAGGGCTGTGCCCATTTGTAGCAGGAAAACTTGGTAGCATATGAGTTGGAGTTAGTTTGGAAATGTTTTGCTTTCCCCCAGATGTCCCCTGGCTTTTTATTTCTGCTACACCTTTTGGTAAAATCTTTTCTCTGCTCCTGTGTTTTCTAATCCTTTATCTTCTCCGACTCTCTGCCAAAGACATAGTCAGGTTACATTTGAGATTTGGAAACAATTACAGTCCACGTGCTCCCTGTTAAAGTGGCTGGGGAAAGGGGGCGGTTGGGACGCGGCAGCTCTGTCCTGACGAATGGCCTCCCGTTTTCATTCCCTTTACCAGCAAGGACTTGTCGGTGGTTGCTCAGGGCACACTAAGTTAATGGTGTCAAGACTGTTTCTGACGGCACAACATTTCCACCCAGCATCTTTTGCCTGTCTTTTACAAATACCTGCCTGCCTTGCAGAATTTGAAAAGTTGGCCGGCAGTCATTGCCACGTGTGAATCAAAAAGACAGTTGCAAGTTTGTGGACCATGGTTTGACGTGGGCCACATAGAAATGCTGAAGCTCTTTGAAGGTGCCAGGCTGCTTCATGTGTGTAATACTGTGCAGCCAATAATCCAGGTGTTCAACTTGGATTGAACACAACAGAGGATGTCTACGTTTATAGTCTTTGCTCGATTTTTTTCAGCTGGGTAAGAAAATTGGCCAGCTTACTTAAATTACAAGCATAGCAGGTGGTCAAAAGAAGTTTATTGGAACCCTACAGAATCGGTGTCACTGAAAGCAATAATTTTATTCAGCCTCCAATCAACCTGCTTGTTGTTTCTCGCTGTGTCACATAGCTTTCTGAATTTCTTTCAAGATTTCTACAGATTTTACAATACTTAATTAAAAGAGCATTGTATTCCTAGGTTGTTCATAGTCATAGATGCCTGGGCATAAAGAAGGTTCCAAAGGTTCTAGTGGAACAATAATGATTTGATTCTATAAAGCCTTGCCAAAGCAAAATTAAATGGAAGTAAATATAAGAATGGGGTGTTTTTTATTTTTAAGGAGAAATCACAAGTTCTACTGTTAAAGATGTTCTATGGGAACATTGCCATAATATCACAAAAAAATCAATACCAGTATTTTCTCAACATGCAACTGAATCACCATCCCTTTGATGTTATGGTTGAGGGATCCATGATTTATTACCCCCACTTTGTTTACAAGCAATAGGTCGGCACACACAGTTGTCTTTATCAAAGAGGAAAAATAGTGAAGAAAATAGACTGATGGACCGTGAGTCATGAGACCTGGATTTTTGACTCACTGTTCTACTAATTAACTGTGTGCCTTTGGGCGAGTCACTCTATTTTTTTTTTTTTTTAACCTCAGTTTCAGTTACATTTGTCTACAAGACAGGACAAGACTACCTGTGGTTGCATTTTTACTTGGCAGGAGAAATTACATGACTTTCTGCTTCCAGACACTCTGTAGGAATTCGGGGACACGGGAATTTAGCTAGCTTCCCCTGTGGTGTTCACTCAATTCTGGCCATATTAGACCTCAAATTCTCTGGAGCAGGATCTATGATCCCTTAATTATTTTTTTGGAAGGATAGACAAGACCATCTTTTTGGTAATGTTATTTGATAATGACAGAGATAAATTGTGGGGGTAGAGGGCAGTAAAGTATATATGAAAAGTCAATTTTAGACATCAGACAACAGGCAGCCCATGACAGAAATTCATGAGAAAAGGGAAACCAATGAGTTGAATCCTGTGTTTTCAGGGCAGGTTTCATTCCGAGGCTTCTTCTCTTGGCTTGCAGATGACATCTGTCTGTGGCCTTATGTGGTCTGTTCTCTGTGCATGTTTATGTCCTAATCTCTTTTTACAAGAATTTCAATTATATTGGATCACGGCCTAACTTAATGACTCACTTTAATTTAATTCCTCTTTAAAAACTTATGTCCAACTATACTTACATTCTGGGATGGCAGGGTGAAGACTTCAACATATGAATTCAGAGGGGAGAGACACAATTTGGCTCATGACACAGAGTATGAGGTATCAGGTGGGATTTGGAAGAATATTGAGTGAAGGGAGATTTATGTATGTGTGGGCAGTGTTAGGAAGATGAACAAGGGATGATGAGGAATCTGATAGGAAGCTGTCTCCTCTAGACCTGCTGTTAATATATCAAGGGAGAGCTGGTTTCATGAACCAGTGGCTTCATGATAAGATCTGTGGGCATTGGGGACCTGTCCTCCAGGGGGAGGACATATTCTGACCTTTCTCTCCTCTCACTTATGAATTTCTTGCTCACATGGGCCAAACTCAGTATGTAGCTGAGGGTAAGGGCAACTAGGGGATGCAGTCCTTAAGGGTTGGCACCCCCTAGAGCCCAGATCTTGAGAGAGACAAGCAGGCAGCAAGTCTAGGGAGCAAAAAAAGAAATGACCATGCCTCCAGTTTGTAATGCTGAGAGACTTCATTGCGATTTCAATTTTATTGAATCCTTTTCCTGCATATGTTGAAAAATAATCCTGTTTTTTTTTTCTTTAACACAGTGAGTTACAAATAATTAGTTTCCTGTTTTTCTAGGATAAATCCAGCATGGTCATAATATATTACCTGTTATATTTATTGCTGGTTTTGGGTGCTAATGTTTTGTAGAACATTTTTCCATCTGTATTCATGAGTGAGACTGGCCTTGTGGTTTTCTTTGTGGTACTTCTCTTGATTAAATTTGATAACAAGGTAAGGGTGGCCTCTGAACATGACTTTTGAGCATTTTCCTCTCCCTCTCTCTCTTTTATTACCAGGAAGGACTTGTATGAGCTTGGAAATATCTGTCCTCTGAATGACAGGATTCCCTAGTAAAGCTATGTAGATCTAGTAATTCTGTGTGTTAGGGAAATTTTATCTACTGATTCAGTTTCTTTAAAGGATATAGAAACATGTCTTTTTGAATAAATTTTAATAAGTTGTATTTTTCACAGCATTTATCTGTTTCACTCAATGTTTTCAAATATACAAAAGGTCATTCACTCTGTTTTTAATTTTTGTACTTAGATTTTATATCATTTATTAGTAAATGTCTGTATTCCTAATAATGCTTTTTGCTTTGAGCTCAATTTTGCCCAATAACTTCATTAGTAATTCCCTGGTAATTTTTCCCATATTTTGACTTTAGTATTTCTGCTTCTTTAAATGATGGGTATGTCTCTTCTGAATAGCATGTACCTGGATTCCTAAAACTATTTGCTGAGTAATAAATCATGAGTATATTGCTCAATGATTACTCTCTCAACTGAAAACTAGACTCCATTGTATAACCAATACTCAAATGAAGAAAGAAAACCCTACTGCTTGGCCAGATACCCCATCTGTCTCCTTTCCAGTCTTGTCTTCCTTTTTCTCTCACCAAGGGTGACCACTATTCTCACTTCTAACCTCATGGATAAGTTTTGCCTGTTTATGTGCTTTATGTAAATGGAATTATACATTATACTATCTTTCATGTCTTCCTTCTTTCACTCAACATGTTTGAGAGATTCATCCATCTTGTTGCATTTAATTGTAAATTATTCAATATCATCACTGTATGGGATTCCATTGTATAAAATATACCACCCTTTATGTCTCCATTCTCCTGAAGAATGAGTGTTTGAGAAGTTTCTGGGTTTTGGCTCTTACGAATATGTTGCTCAGGAAACTTTAGTTCATGATTTTCTGTGAAGTAACATTTCCATTGGGTATATACTAAGGCTTAATTCATGCCATTTCTTCTCAATATTGATATATTTATATTAATTTTCCCATCTATTATGTGCCTCTTATTTGTACCATTTTGACCTGTTTCTTTTTCTTTTCTTCCTCGCTTTGTTTTCAATTATTTGAGATGTTTTTCTTTTTCCATTTTCTCTCCTCTGCTTGTTGGGAAGTTGTATATTCTATATCCATTCTTCTGCTGGCCTCCCTGACTTTTTTTTTTTTAACATATATGCTTAGTATAATAAATTTTATCTCTACTCTTCCCTTGAATAATAAGAGTCCATTCTTTCCATATCCCCATGCAGTTTATAAGCTCTTCTTGTTCAGTATTTTCATTTTGATCTATCAGTCAACTATCATACATCGTAAATTTTTATTGGTTTGCATTTCTGTCAATATTTGCTTGGTATTATCTACATATTTACCAGTATATTTGTCTATGGTTTCTTTTATTGTGTCATAGACCTCCTACCTAGCATAGTTTCCTTGTGCTTAAAGTACATTCCTTAAAATTTCTTTTTAAGAGTTCTTTTGGCAGTGAACTCCCTAGGTTTATGATTGTTTACAAAATGCCTTGATTTTTTCCTTCAGGTTTGGAAGTTTGCTGGTGTCTGGCTCTTGTCTGACAAGAGTGTTTTCTAAGCAGAATACATTAATGTTTTTTACCCCCTTCTGGCTTTTATTATTACTGTTGAGAGTAGGCTGACATTGCTGCTTGTGACAGTGGGCTGTTAATTATCTCTGGCTACTCTTTTCCTCTGGTATTGTGCAGTTTCACTATGAGGCATCCGAGACTAGATTTATGTGTATTTATCCTGTTTGAAAATCAAGTGGCTTCCAGGTTCTCGGGAATGGTATACTTCAATAATTCTTGAACATCCTGTAATTATTTCCTTGGATATTGCTTTTTGAAGATTCTATGATCTCTTCCTGAAACTCAGATGAAATCTATGTTTATCTTCTCACTACTTGTGTGCCTCTTAACCTCCCTTTCATAATCTCCTGAGTGGCATTTTGGATTTTGTATTTAGATTTATATTCAGATTTATCAGCTATCTCCTCAGTTCTGTCTAAACTGCTGTTTAATCCTTCGAGTATTTAACTTCAGTTATGTATTTAATTCCTGGTGGTTCTATTTAACTCATTTTGAATCTTCCTAGTGTTTATAATTTCTTGTTCCCTGCTATATTTTCAAATTATTCTTGTTTCTTTAAATATAATAATAATGTCATTTTGTGCTTTCTGTTTTATTTTTACTTATTTAGGGTTTTTCTTGTGTGTAAGTGTTTTATATTACATGTATTTGAGTTTCGGGAGGCTATTTAATCTAGATTTCAACCATTGTGTCTTTTTGTGTGTGCATGTTTTGCGAATTTTGACTGGGGGCTGCTCATGTTCTTCGGATTTTTTTCTTTTCTTTTTTTAAAAAATTATGTTCAGTTAGCCATTATATGGTACATAATTAGTCCTTGATGTAGTGTTCAGTGATTCAATGGTTAAGTATAACACCCAGTGCTCATCACAGCACGTGCCCTCCTGTCTCATTTTTTCATTTGCTGCAAAGAAGCTTTTTATCTTGATGAAATCCCAAAAGTTCATTTTTGCATTTGTTTCACTTGCCTTTGGAGATGTGTCTTGAAAGAAGTTACAGTGGCCAATGTCAAAGAGGTTACTGTCTATGTTCTCCTCTAGGATTTTGATGGATTCCTGTCTCACATTGAGGTCTTTCATCCATTTTGAGTTTATCCTTGTGTATGGTGTAAGGGAATGGTCCAGTTTCATTATTCTATATGAAGCTGTCCAATTTTCCCAGCACCATTTATTGAAGAGACTGTCTTTTTTCCACTGGATATTTTTTCCTGATTTCTCAAATATTAGTTGACCATAGAATTGAGGGTCCATTTCTCTTCTGTTCTGTTGGTCTCCGTGTCTGTTTTTGTGCCAATACCATGCTGTTTTGGTGATCACAGCTTTGTAATAGAGCTTGAAGTCAGGCAACGTGATGCGCCCAGCTTTGTTTTTCTTTTTCATCCTTCCCTTGGTGACTTGGGGTCTTTTCTGGTTCCATACAAATTTTAGGATTTTTTGTTCCAGCTCTTTGAAAAATGCCCATGGTATTTTAGTAGGGATGACACTGAAAGTGTAAATAGCTCTGGGGAGGATAGGCATTTTAACAATGTTTATTCTTCCAATCCATGAGCATGGAATATTTTTCCATATTTTTGTGTCTTCCTCAATTTCTTTCATAAATGTTCTGTAGTTTCTAGAGTATAGATCCTTGACCTCTTTAGTTAGGTTTATTACTAGGTATCTTATGGTTTTCATTACTATTGTGAATGAAATTGATTCCTTAATTTCTCTTTCTACAGTTACATTGTTAGTGTATAGAAAAGCAACTGACTTCTGTGCATTGATTTTGTATCCTGCCACACTGCTGAATTGCTGTAGGAGTTCTAGTAATTTGGGGGGTGGAGTCTTTTGGGTTTTCCACATAAAATTTCACGTCATCTGCAAAGAGGGAGAGTTTGATTTATTCTTTGCCAATTTGGATGCCTTTTATTTCTTTTCATTGTCTGATTGCTGGGGGTAGGAATTCTAGTACTGTTAAACAATAGTGGTGAGAGTGGGCATCCCTGTTGTGTTCCTTATCTTAAAGGAAAATGATAATGATATTCGCTGTGGGCTTTTCATAGATTTTTTTTTTTTTATGATATCAGGGAAGGTTCCCTCTATCCCTATACTCTGAAAAGTTTTAATCAGGAACAGATGTTGTGTTTTGTCAAATGCTTTTTCTGCATCAATTGAGAGGATCATATGGTTCTTGTCTTTTATCTTATTGATGTGCTCTACCATATTGATTGATTTGTGAATGTTGAACCACCCTTGCATCCCAGGCATAAAACCCCTTGGTTCTGATGAATAATCCTTTTAATGTACTGTAGGACTGTATTACCTAGGATCTTGTTGAGTATTTTGGCATCCATGTTCATCAGGAATATAGGTCTGTAATTCTTTTTTTTTTATGGGTGTCTTTGCCTGGTTTTGGGATCAGAGTAATACTGGCCTCATAGAAGGAGCTTGGAAGTTTTTCTTTTGTTTCTACTTTTTGGAATAGCTTCAACAGAATAGGTATTATTTCTTCTTTAAATGTTTGGTAGAATTCCCCTGGGAAGTCATCTGGCCCTGGACTTTGGTTTTTGGGAGGTTTTTGATTACTGCTTCAATTTTGTTACTGGTTACTGGTTACTGGTCTATTCAGATTGTCTATTTTTTCTGTTTATGTCTTGGTAGTTTGTAAGTTTCCAGGAAGGCATCCATTTCTTCCAGGTTACTTAATTTTTTGACATATTTACAATTGTTAGGTTTTCTTATTGGATTGACCCTTTTAGAATGATATAGTGTCCCCCTAGATCTGTTATTAGTCTTTGGTTTGCATTCTAGTTTGTCTGATATAAGAATTGCTACCCCAGCTTTCTTTTGAGGTATGAAATTCTATTTGGCATGAAAAATGGCTCTCCATCCCCTCACTTTCAGTCTGTATGTATATTTAGGTTCAAAATGAGTCTCTTGTAGACAGCATATGTATGTGTCCCGTGTTTGTATCCAAACTGCAAGCCTGTGCCATTTCATGGGAGCATTTAGGCCATTCATGTTGAGGGTTACTACTGAAAGATATGTGTTTATTGCCATCCTACTGTCTATAGGATCCTATATCCCTATTTCTATGGATTGTTTCTGTATACTTCTGGTCCATATTACTCTTGGGGTCTTTCTTCTTTTATAGAATCTCTCTTATTATTTCTTGCAGGGCTGGCTTGGTGGTCACATATTCTTTCAGTTTCTGCTGGTCTTGGAAGCCCCTTTTCTCTCCATCTGTTCTGAATGACAGCCTTGCTGGATAAAGTATTCTTGGCTGCATGTTCTTCTCATTTAGTACCCTGAATATGTCTTTCCAGACCTTTCTAGCTTGGCAGATCTCTGTGGACAGGTCTGCTGTTATTCTGATGTTCCTCCCTCTGTACATAAGGGATCTCTTCCCCCTAACTGTGCTTAGGATAGCTTCCATGGTTCTAAGATTTGCCAGTTTTACTATTACATGCCAGGTCATTTGTCTGTTCTCCTTGGTCTTTGGAGGGGTCCTCTCTCCCTCTAGGACACGAATGCTTGTTTCATTCCCCAGGTTAAGAAAGTTCTTAGCTATGATTTGCTCAAATATATCATCTAGTCCTCTCTCTTTCTCGAGCCCCTCAGGGATACCAAAATTATGACATTGGAACAATTCATGGCATCATTGATTTCTTTAATCATGTTCTCATGGATTTTAAGCTGTTTGATCCAGGCTGCCTCTTGTTTCTTCCTTTCTATCAGTTTGTCTTCTAGATCACTAATTTGTTCTTCTGCCTCATTTACCCTAGCAGTTAAAATATCTAGTTTAGAATGTATCTCATTCCTTATATTTTTAAGTTCAGCCTGATCAGCTCTCACTTCTGCCCTCAGAGAGTCTATGTTGCTGTTAATGGTTTTCTCAAGCCTAGCTATTGTCTTCATAATTGTTACTCTGAAGTCTATTTCAGACATTTTGCTTATATCTATACCCATTTGGTCTGCAGGAGAGGCCATTGTCTCTGGGTCTTTCTTTGTTGGGAGTTCCTCTTCCTATTCATTCTGTTGAGTTGTGGTTGAGGGGATGTACTGTCAAAAATATCAACCACAATCCAGGCAAGGTGCATCCTGGGAAAGTTCAGAGCAATTGGAAACCACCACGGAGAAAAACCCCAGCTGAAATGAAATCCAAGAATAAGATATATAAAGACAAAAGGAAAAAAAACCCCACAAAACCAAACACACACACACACACACACACACACACACACACAAAGGTGGGAGGTAGGGGAAAGGGGTATAATCCCTCAATGTGGGCGAGGTAGGATGTTTCAGTTCTTCTTGGGTGTATTTTGCTCTCTTTGTTAGAGAACACTATTTCCCAGAGATAGAGGGAAATTAAAACTAGTGTATATATAAAGGTAGTATTGAAAAGGGAAAAAAAGACTACATTGAAACTTTATATATATATAAAAAGAAAGAAAAAGAAAAAAGTATATGTGTGAAAAAGTTCAAGTTAAAAAGTTACTATGGAATATATTGTATTAAACATCTAGTTGAAATGATAAGTAGGTTAAAAAAAAACAGAAGAGACATGAGAATTTAAAAAAAAAGGAAAGAAAAGTTGTATCTAAGAAATGCACAGGCTGTGAGGCAACATCAGGAGCTTAATATACTATTTTCCCTGGTGTTGGGTTTTACAGTTTTTATGGGGATACTTGGGTTGTTGTCCTCTTGTTTTTCCAGCTTGTGTTCTAGGGGAGGAGCCTGCTGCATTTTTTCAGTCAGCTCTGCTTGGATGGAGTTGCCCTGCCCCCTATCCAAGGGCTGGGCTCTGTGGAAACCAGTTTGTTGGGCTTTTGTTCTCTGGTGTCTTTTCAAGCCTTTTTGGAGGGTCAGAGCAAAGGAAGATGTCTGCACCCCTACCTCTGGCCCAGAGGAGAGAAGCTAAAGTCTGCTCCTCTCTGAATCCTCCAGAACACATAGTATCTCCCCTCTGTAAGGTCCACTGAAAACTGCAGCCTCCCATAGGCACTGCATATCCCCAGCAATCTTCTCAGCGGTGGGCACAGGCCCTTGTTTGTCTCTCCCCGCTGTGTCTCCAAAACCGTGAGCCATCCTGGCCACCCAGTCCCAGTATTTGCCCCTTAAGCCCCTGTGTTCTGTTTGAGTGCTCTTATCAGTCCCTTCCCATTCCACTGCCACTGTTCTCCAAGCTGTCACTGGTCCCCAGGCACCGGGTGCTTTTGCACTGGGGTATTACTTTCCAATGTCTAGCTTCTGGTGGTCTCCTCCCCCTGCTATTCTTCCTCTGACATCTGTCCATGCAATCCACCTCTGTCTTTTGTACCTCTCAACTGATGGTCCTCTGCCCCTGTAGAGATCCAGCCATATAATCTTACATTTCAGGCTGATTTCATGGGTGTTCACAATGGCTTGGTAGATATCTAGTTAAATTCAGGGGACTGGTTGAAACAGAGTCACCCACTTCTCCCCCATCTTGCTCCTACACTTGGATTTTTCCCTGTGATACTTCTCTGAGTACTGAGATTATTTATATTTGGTTCTGTTAGTCATCTGGCAATCGTATTTCATCAGTCCAGTTAGCCTAGATTAGGTTAAATAACAAAAATGCCCTAAATCTCAGTTTCTTAACATAGGTTAGGTTGATTTGTTTGTTTGTTTGTTTCATTTTGTTTTGTTTAGTAAAAGTCTGTTGTAAGTTCAGGAAACTCTCCTGGGCTTGTGATCTCCATCCAGGCCAACAGAGTCTCCTCTATCTTGCAGATGCTTTATTTGAAATACATATCCATGGTGGTAAAGCCTGCTGGGGAAGACAGAACTAGACCATGTCTCCTTGTCACCAGTTCTGCTTTTCTTCTGACCAGAAGAACCTTGTGTCTCATCTACTTATACCTGAATTGGTCAGAATTAGTCATGTGACTCTGACCACGTGCAAGGAAGCTGAAGAAGCTGAGGAAGCCCTTGGGACATCTGCAGACCACCATTGACTGGCACAACTAAATCCAGCAACACCTGATTTAAATTGTCCACTTGAAACTTTTGCATCAAAAAAGGGAAATACGAAACAGTATTTGCTTGACAGTCACTTGGAAAAAAAAAAAAGAGTTCTTACAGGAGATTTTTCTTTCATCTGGCACCAAGATTGAGAGAAGCATGGTCTCATGCTGTCCTCTTTGGCAGGGAAACATTTCTTACTTGTTTTATCTAACACTTAGAAAGCACCACCTTTTGAAGTTCAGGTTAATGTGGAGCTCCTCTATTAGCTTCCCTAAACATGTCCTATCTCCTGTATCATGTACCATGTGCAGGCAACCAAGTCCAGTGGAAACCCTAAATCTTTATGGTTTGGCAGCTAACCTCAGGTCAAAGTTGATTTTGCCTTTCCAGTTACTCCCTAAGAGTCCTGCTTACAATTTCTTTTGTGAGATCAGTAGATTCCTTATGTTTTTGACAGAGTTGATTTTGCCTTTCCAGTTACTCCCTAAGAGTCCTGCTTACAATTTCTTTTGTGAGATCAGTAGATTCCTTATGTTTTTGACAGCTCAGCAATACATTTAAGATGATGCTTTAAATTTTTCCTCAACATTTTAACTGTTTCCATCAAGGGCGTCATTTAGTCTATGTAATCTGCTATATTATCATAAACAGGAATCCAGGAGTGATAGAATTTTAAATTATTTAGTATATTCTTAGTCATATATCATTAAATTTATACCTATAATGTCCCCTTAGTTAAAACCAGGAAGAGTTAAATGTATTAAATTTGAAATAAAACTTAATGAGTAACATAAAAATGACCATTTTTCTGCAACTGCACTTTAAGGTGACTTATAATAACCCTATAAGTTGTATTCTTATTGTCAATTAGTATAAAGGTAAAAAATCATCTTTAATATTTCAAAAATCTATTTTAAAGGGAGAGAATATGAATAACTTTCATTTGAATTTTTTTTTAGTAATGGCAAATAGTTTTCATTTCTTTAATGTTAATTATCAAAAAATGTGATTGAAAATCTTTTTGTCCTATCTGGTTGTTTGAAATAAAGCAGATACATAAAAATAGGGCAGTTGATTTTTTTGTAAAACAAAATGAAATAATTAAAGATATAATAATAACATTTTTGTTGATTTTAATGCAAGAAAACTACCAAACTTACATTACATTTTTATACTTACTAAAAGCAAATATAACATCCTTTAAAATAAATTTGTCAGTAAATCATGCATTTCTCCTGATTTAAATCTAATTAAATCATATTCATCTCCAATTACCTGTGAAAAGTCATGTTTAATGTTTTTATATATTATAAAGCTCTTCTATTTTTCATTTTATTTTAATTTTTTACTTGAGTATAGTTGACATACAATTTTACATTAGTTTCAGTGTACAACACAGTGATTTAACATCTCTATATGTTATGCTATTTCACAATCTAGAATATTTTAACTTACTCATGTTTAATAAATTTCATGGCAGAAAAAAACACAAATGATTAAAGCAATTCCTATGGAGTTCACCACGGGATTATGGATAACAATGGAAAGGGTCTGAGAACTCAAACAAAATGGAAAAACTGCTGTACTTGAGTCCCAGTGAAATTGAGAACAAGGAAAGTGAATGTCTTCTAGTCAGGGAGCAACAGGGGGCAAAGAGAGTTGCTGAGTCATCCTAAAGGTGGGAAATGAATTGTCTTCACACCCACAGGGACAATAAGATAACTCAGGTGTTAGACCTGAATTGACTGCACTGTATCTTGATCTAGTCTCTTATTTTCCTAAGACTTTATTTTCCATGGTGGGGTGAGGGAGTGGAAAAAGTGGGAGGGTGGGTGTATGTGGGGGAATCCAGCATCTGGCATGCCTATTCTCCTCATTTCTGCTCTTTACAATAGACACCTCCCCCGCCCCCGCTTTAACTTTCTTCCAGCTTTACTGAACTACAAGTGACACACATTTTATAAATTTAAAGTGTTAATGTGTTGATTTGATAGATACTGTAATATGATTACCACTATAGCATTAGCTACTCATCATGTCACATAATTACCATTTCTTTTTTGTGATTGGAACATTTAAGATTTGTTCTTGGAGCAACTCTCAAGTCTGACAGTCTTGTTAACTATAATCACAAATGTTGTGCTTTAGGAAATATCCAGAGCTTTTTCTTCCAGCTGGAAATTTGCTCTCTTTGACCAACATCTCTGCCAGCCCTTGGTAACTACATATAAGTGACGTCATACAATATTTGTCTTTCTCTGTTTGACTCATTTCATTTAGCATAATACAGTAAAGGTCCATCCACATTAGATGCCCATTTCTTTAATTTCACCCAAATGTGTCTTTTTTTTTTTTTTGTGGTAAATCTAAGAAAAGCTTAGCAGAGGTTAAAAGAATCAGATCTATGCAGAAAGTTTAAAGGAGGCCAGATAAGACAAAAACCAAAACCATGAGCCAACAGGTTTGCATGCAGCACGATTGTTTACTGCATTGTTAGATGGATTGTTTAGCCAAAAGGAAGGACTTTTCTTCAGGAGTATCAGGCACCTGGAATGGAAATCAGCAGCCATTGTAGACTCCAGTAGCAGAGTTCTCTTCTTAAGCCAAAAGGATATTTAAATGAGACCCAAAGGGAAAACAAAGGTCTATTAAATCTTCCCATAGTGCAGTACCAGTTACTCCCAGATTTCTGTAAATAATACAGATTTATTAAAACTCATCAGTTCTATCATATACATATAGTCTGGTAAAGCTGCCTCCCTAAGCTTCCTTCATTTGTTTCTAAACTTTCTTTTTTAATTTGTTTTTGTTTTTTTATTATGTTCAGTTAGCCAGCATGTTTCTAAATTTTCTATGGAATGTTCAGTTGTTTGCTAATCTGAGGATGAGCCATGGTTCATCAGGGGACCCCTCATGACGGGATTTTGTAAAGGCCTTGTTTGTGTTTTCAGGATAAGGGTTGTCAAGGAAAAGTACCCCTTAAAAAAGGGTTATTATTTAAATTTTTCATATACTCCTTACCCTGTCATATCGCATGGAAGGACACATTCCCTGTGCTAACAGGAGGTACTGCTTTAGGAAAGACTGTCATGAATAGTTAGGTACATGAGAAAATCCTGTATAGAAAGTGTCTCTCACTATTTTTCCAATGTTTCTAAAGTAAATAGATTTTTTTTCAACTTTTAATGGCATATACAAATTGGAGGAAATCCAGATTTGCTCAAAAATGATCTCTTCATGAAAGACGGTGCACAGAATCCCATGGCATGGCTGAGTGTTTACATTAATCAAAAATATTTGGACTTATCAAAAATGAGAAAGGGAAGGAAATGACTGGGGTCCAGTTAGCTATATGCTACTGTGGTGATAAGATGCGACTCAGGTGTCAGGTGTTCGCAGTCTGTACCTTCTTTTACCTGGGAAAACAAAAATTCCTTCCAGGTATTAGAAACGCAGGGTCTAGACCAGTGTTGTTCAATAGAAATATAATGTGAGCTACATAGGTAATTTTACATTTTCCAGAAGTCCCATACAAAATAAAATAAAAAGAAACAGGATAAATTAATTTTTAGTACTATCTATACTTAACAATAAATCCCAAACACCATTTCAACATATAATCAATACAAAAATATTGATGAGATATTTTGCAATCCATTTTTGCTCTGTCTTCAAAATCCATTGTTCATTTTACATTTACAGCATATCTCAGTTCTAGCCACATTTCAAGTGTTTAGTAGACACATGTACCTGATGGCTACCATATTGGATGGTGAGGTCTAAACCCTGAGTCTAGACTTTGTCTTCCACTGGTTCCAGTGGAATCATTATGGTCTACATTTCTCTCTACCAATGAGTCCTCCAGATCACTGCAAGGATTACAACCTGCCTTTCTGATATAAACAATGAGTTTCCAGCTTGGATGAAGGTTAAGTGCTTTTAAGGCTAGAGAACCATAAGATACAATTAAGCCAGTCAGCTTGGACCACTTCAGTATAAAAGCTATCAGAAGCCCATAGCCCTTACGCAGAAACATTCACACATTTACTTTGCAGCTAAGGTCTTTGAAACTTTTAGAATTTCTCTGCCCAACCTCCTGACTCTAGCTGTCCAGGCCCCTCCCTGTTCTAGGTGTCCCATACGTCTGACAACAGGAATGTATTCTCTCTTTAAGAACTTTGTCAGATTTGACTTCCTTTATTTTAATTCCTGATGTTTTATGGGCTGTTATCCTCCTGTCATGCATTACCTCCTCACGTCTTGCTAATTCTTGATTTCCCTGATCAGCTTCCTGGCACCCTGAGACAATCTCTGACAAATTCCCATAATACCTCCATCAGGGCAGAACACTCCCGCCCCCTCAGTTTTCTAGCCAGTTTGGAAGAACAGAGGAAAGAAATGTAGATAGATAATGCTGTTTATTAGATTTAGCAGCCTGAATAGCAGCCAATACAGTACAGGCTCGAGCAAGACAGAAGATCCTTTCTTTCTTCTGTAACATTCAGAATTAGGGGGTTCAGCAGGGTAGAGGGGCTATGCTCCATGAGAGTGCTGGAAGATTTTCTGTTTCTCTGTCATCTCTAGGATATTGACTTTGCCCCCACATGGGATTATTTTCAAGAGCAGCATGATCTAGGGGGAAGAAATAGAAATGATTAATTCTTCAAGGACGCAACATGGAAATTGCTTTCAGAATTTCTTCTCACATTCTTGTGACCAGATTTTAGTCACGTGGCTATAACTAGCTGCATGGGATATTGGGATAAATGGGCTTTATTCTAGGTGGTCTCATACCCAGCTAGAAATGGAAAATTCTATTTTTCTGAGAAAGAAGGGAAGAATGAATGTTAAGGAACAGCGCAACCTCTGTCTTACATAGGATATGTGTTCTGCCATAGGTTAGCTGCTAATACAGAACATACAGCACTTTTCAGTAATTGTAGAACAGTGACCATCTCAGACAGGTGGGGAAATGCATGAAGAGATGCCAGATGTAGACGAAGGCAGTGGCTCCTTATGATCCCTGGAGGTTGAATGGGTGGAGTAGAAAAGGATGAAAATGAGGGCCAAAGAGACTTAATGTGATAGAAGAAAAATCTCATTGACCATGGAGTAACCCTGCAGTGGATTAATAGACTCTAGTCAACCACTAGTTCTTGCTCCTTTGGCCTTCCTAAGTTTAATTCCTTTTCACGGAATCATTTTAGCTATTTTATCCTATTCCAGTCAGTGGAATTTGTATATCACGGTCACCACCATTTGCTTAGGGAGAAGGGAGGGAAGTGACAATGTGGTGACAGAAAAGAGAAGAGGGAAGAAATTGGTGTGTGTGATCAGTTGACAGAAAATATCTGAAAACTTTTCTTCTTGAGAAAAAGAAAAGCTGCAACAGACTCTGGGGGTAATACTTTTTTTGGGGGGGGGAGTACTCTGGTAGAACATTCCAGAATAAAGGTCCTGTGTGATGTTACTCTCTGTCATACAGCAGCGTTACTTGTTGCACCATCTCCAACACCTTAGGGTGAACTGTTACATGAAGGGACACATGAAGAAGGGACCACAAATGCACTCCTTTGTCTTCTCACCCTGGGTTCTGAGCACCTTGTGCCCATAAGTAGGACTGGTTTTCCTAGTGGAAGGAAAGCCTGTCTTCCCTAATGGGAGTTACCACCAGGGAAAAGTGACATCCCAGGGACTGGGGCCAGACCAGGTGCTGAGGGCACCCCCTCATCAGAATGTACCCTCCCATATGCCATCAGACCTGCCCGTGGGGCCCTTCTCCCCTACTGCAGCAGCTGTGGTTGCCATAGCACTGCTGGACTCTTTCCATGTCTGGTTAGATGGATTCCACGGCCGTGCCAGAGAGAACAGCCCACCTTGCCAAGGCTGACACCTGTGAAAAGCAGCTCTTTTCCTTTTCTAGATGTAATGAGTTCGAGTCATGCCCACAGGGCTCTTCGCTGGGTGGTTTTATCCCCCCTAAATTTGGTGGACTTGGGTGTCTCTGATATGTTGCTCTGCCCGTCTGCTGATTATCTTGGCTTGCTCTGGTTTGGCCTTCTGATAATGAAAGAAGCCAAAAATAGCAGTTGTGAGGCATGGGGTTTGGTTGATTACTTGTACACTGCAGCAGATTGCAGACTGAATGGAGCCCGGCATCAAGCGACGGTCTTATTGGTATTATTCAATCACCCACTCAGAGAGCAAAAACTACTGTCACAGTCCCTCTCTGTCCCTGGGGTGTGATGCAGCTGTGGACCTCAGGAAGGCTCAACATCTCTCTGACTGTAAAGTACATTTTGGACATTGGTCTCCCCCCGATATCTAGAAGCTTTCTTCATGTCATCCATTAACCTCTGGAAAACCTCTTTAATATCCATGCCCACCCCCACCCATGATCTACACACCATTTAGTGAGATGGAAATCAGCTATTGGCTTGGCTCAACACTGTTCAGATATCTCTAATGGATGCGTGGGCTCATTTGGAATATTCTTTGGTTTAGGCTGTGTATGAGCCCATCTGAAGATTATGACTCTGTTTGGCCCAATTCTATACACACAGAGACTTAAATGTTCAAGTCATTGCCCCTGGAAAAGGCTATCTTGTGTATGTGGCTTGCTAGGTTAGGCAAAAGGGGGCATATCCTCCAGATTGGAAAATTCAGAAGTCCAGAGAGGGAGCGGTAGAAAGTTTAGATAAGCTACTCATCTTTCCAAGGGACATAAGTCACTGGTTTTGGCCCATTATTAAAGAAAAAGTTGCCCTGGGAATGTCAGAACTAAAATATATTAGTTAATAATAAATTCCAGTGACTCAGATGGATGACATTATTTACTGTCAGGTAAAAAAGAAGTTACTCAACCACCACATTTCCCTCAGCTAAATCCTTAGATCATCCAAAGTTGAAAAGGAGCTTACTCTTCAGTTATAAAAGTATTCTATGTTACTAACAATGCTTGGAAATGTCCCTCTGTATATCAGTTCTATTACTCAATAAAGCATAAATCAGTGTAGAGGTTTTGCTAAGCCCAAGGACCTGTACATCTAAACTGATTTGTTTTTCATTATGTTTTGTATTTTTCAGGTAGTTCCCCAGCTTTTTGGCTTTCTACTTTTTCACATTTGTGTCTCTACTCGTGTGAGGATAGTGTGGAAAGATGTCGCTGTGGGTTTCCAGTGGAAGAACTGGGCTCTCCAACTCTTAGTGTAGAGTGTGGCCTCTGCACTGGGCCTTATTAGGTCTTAGGGGCAAAAAGCAAGGCAGGAAGTACGTGGGACCATAAAACCCAGTGACCTGCCTTTTACCTGCTGTGTGACCTAGGGGAAATCACTTCATCTCTCTCAGCCTCATTTGTCTTTTGCATTTAAGATTTGTAACAAGTCCAGAAAACAACAAATAAAGCAGGAGAGTAAAAGTAGAAACACAAGTCAAAGTGACAAAAAGTCACATTTATGAACTGCAATTAAGGTAGGAAGGTACAGATAGAAAAAATAATCCAGGCAGGAAAAAAGATTACATCTGATAAGACAGTGTGCCAGAACTTGGAAAATGAAAGCAAATAAGTGTTGGAATCTAGACTAGGGTTCTCAGCTAGAAATGAAATCAAGCCAAAGAATATGGGAAACCAAGGCAGGCTTTAGGTAAGGGTCTGGGTAAGGATAGGAGAGACTAGAAACCTGAATTAAGCTAGGCAGGCTACTTTAAGAAATGGGCTTCTTTATTTGCTTGAAGGACTCTTGGCATGCTCACGGGCCTGATCCTAGAGAAGACAAGAAAAAATCGGAGACGGTGGGATGGGAGACAATTCCTGACAGTATGGAAGAAAGAATCCCTTTCAGATGCCATGCTCTCTCCTTAGGAACTGAAGTCACTCCGAAAGGAGAGGCAAAAGTGGGTGTTCTTCATGAGTAAAACAAGAATAAAATAATGTATTTTGAAAATATATCTCTCCAGATAAATATTTCATAAAATCTAGAATTTGTTATTTTTAAAAAAGTTTTGTTTCTATAAAGATGTGTGAATTTCTATGACTTTAGTCGGAGTTTTTAAAAATAGCATATTATAATTTAGGAACACGTTTGTCTACCATTTGGATTGTTCTTAGTAGGCAAATAAAGACAATTAAGTACATATTTAGTTACCCAGAACTATAGGGTACAGAGCAATTAAATTGGGTGTGGTAAACATTTATATGTGCCTTTAAAAAAAAAGATTTTATTTATTTATTTGACAGATGGAGATCACAAGTAGACAGAGAGGCAGGCAGAGAGAGAGGAAGGGAAGCAGGCTCCGTGCTGAGCAGAGAGCCCAATGAGGGCTCGATCCCAGGACCCTGGGATCATGACCTGAGCCAAAGACAGAGGCTTTAACCCACTGAGCCACCCAGGCACCCCTTATATGTGCCTTTTATATGTACCATTGTTTAAAGGAGTAAATGTGATCTTTATGAAAACAAGAAATCCTTTCATAAGGGGAATAGTATTCCACTATGATCTAAGTTGTGAATTTGTACACTCATATATCTGGTGAAGTATTTCTTATCAATGTTTTCATTCAGAACATTTAGTCCTATGGGAATCATTTAAAATATTAAGCTGTGCAAAAGATTGAAATATGGAGGCACATATCACTGATCTTTACAGTAAATGGATTTCATCCTTTCTGATGGCTGAGTAATATTCCATTATATATACTTATAATTTATATATATATATATAAATTAGTTCCACATCTGCACCATCCAGGACAGTAGCCACTAACCACTTGTGATTTTTGAACATTTGAAATGTGGCTAGTGTAGTGAGAGAAGAGAATTTCTAATTGTGTCATTTTAATGAATTTAAATTTGGCTACAGTATTGGAGAGCATCAAAGGAATATTGTGAATTAACCCATTTGGTCTTCCCAGCTAGAAGCATTTTTAAGCTGAAGATGTCACAGGAGAGCTAAGTAGAATAAGATTCCATCTAGCAATGTCTAATTTTGAGTTCATAAGCTATGGGAAAATGTGCCCATGTAAACTGGGCAAATCTACTTGATGGGTTTTCTGCTTCATGGTTTTCCCATGCCTTTTGAGTGATGTTTTTCTATGTGTGACTTAGGATATGCTCTCATAGATTCTGTGGAGGGCTTGAGAGATACAGAGATCTGGCTAGTGCTGAATCATTCATTCTTTGATGTTCCTGAAACTGGATATTATCCAAACCAACATCCCCCTAGAATTATATTCTTGCTTCCCCCATTTTACTAGTTATGAAATAGAGGCTCAAAACATCTGTGAGCCCTCCAATATGGAAAAAAAATCTTTTTTTTCTGTCCAAATGTTTCTCTTTCTTAATCAATAGAAAATCTTAGAGTACTTTTTCACCTCTGGGAAACTCCAGAGAACAAACTTGAAAGCCATCAGCAAAAGACAAACACTCATTTTTTTTCATTTTTTGAAATTTTAATTAATCAACATATAGTACATCATTTGTTTCAGATATAAGGTTCAGTAATTCATCAGTTGCATATAATACCCAGTGCTCATCACATCATGTGCCCTCTTTAATACCCATCACCCAGTTACCCTATCCCCCCTACCCCATCCAGCAACCCTCAGTTTGTTTCCAGGAATTAAGAGTCTCTCATGGTTTGTCTCCCTCTATGATTTCTTCCCACTCCATTTTTCCCTCCCCTCCCCTATGACCTTCTGCAGTGTTTCTTATATTCCTCATATGAGTGAAATCATATGATATTTGTCTTTCTCTGATTGACTCATTTCGCTCAGCATAATACCCTCCAGTTCCATCCACATTGATGTAAATGGTAGATATTCATCCTTTCGGATGGCTGAGTAATATTCCATTGTATGTATGAACCATATCTTCTTTGTCCATTCACCTGTCAATGGACATCTCAGCTCTTTCCACAATTTGACTATGGTGGACATTTCTTCTATGAACACTGGGGTGCAGGTGCCCTTTTTGATCACTACATTTTTATTTTTGGGGAAAATGCCTAGTAGTACAATTGCTGGTCTTAGGGTAGCTCTATTCTTAACATCTCGGGGAACCTCCAGACTATTTTCCAGAGTGATTGTACCACCTTGCATTCCCACCAACAGTGTAAGAGGGTTCCCCTTCCTCTGCATCCTCGCCAACATTTATTGTTTCTTGTCTTGTTAATTTAGCTATTCTGACTGGTGTGATGTGGTATCTCATTGTGGTTTTGATTTGTATTTCCCTGATGCCAAGTGATGTGGAGCATTCTCACTGTTCATGCTTTGTATGTCTTCTTTGGGGAAATGTCCTTTCATGTCTTTGCCCATTTATTGACTGGATTATTTGTTTTTGGGGTGTTAAGTCTGATAAATTCTTCATAGATCTCGGATACTAGTCTTTTATCTGATGTGTCATTTGCAAATATCTTCTCCCATTCTGTCAGTTGTATTTTAGTTTTATTGACTGTTTCCTTTGCCTTGCAGAAGTTTTTTGTCTTGACGAAGTCCCAATTATTCACTTTTGCTTTTGTTTATCTTGCCTTTGGAGACATGTCCAGCAAAAACTTGCAAAGATTGAAATCAAAGAGGTTGCTACCTGTGTTCTCCTCTAGGATTTTGATGGATTCCTGTCTCACATTTAGGTATCCTCCATTTTGAGTTTATCTTTGTGTGTGGTGTAAGAAAATGGTCCAGTTTCATTCTTCTACATGTGGCTTTCCAATTTTCCTAACACCATATTTATTGAAGAGCCTATTATTTTTCCATTGGATATTCTTTCTTGCTTTGTTGAAGATTAGTTAACTATAGAGTTGAGAGTCCATTTCTGAGTTCTCTATTCTGTTCCATTGATCCATGTGTCTATTTTTGTGCCAGTACCATACTGTTTTGATGACCACAGCTTTGTATTATAGCTTGAATATCAATGGGGAAAAACAGAGCATTTCCCCAAAGGTCAGGAACAGGGATGCCCACTCTCACCACTGTTGTTTAACATATTACTAGAAGCCCTAGTGTCAGCAATCAGACAACAAAAAGAAATAAAAGGCATCCAAATTGGCAAAGAAGTCAAACCCTCACTTTTTGCTGATGACATGGTACTTTTTGGAAAACCCAAAAGATCCCACTCCAAAATTGTTAGAACTCATACAGGAATGCAGCAAAGTGGCAGATATAAAATCAATGCACAGAAGTCAGTTGCATATCTATAAAATAACAATGAGACAGAAGAAAGAGAAATTAAGGACTGAACCCATTAACAATTGCACTAAAAACCATAAGATACCTAGGAATGAAACTGATGAAGGAAGTAAAGTATCTGTATTCCAAAAATGACAGAATACTTATGAAAGAAATTGAGGAAAACACTAATGGAAAAACATTCCATGCTCATAAGTTGGAAGAATAAATATTTTGAAATGTCCATATTACCCAGGGCAATCTACATATTCAGTGCAATCCCTATCAAAATACCATTAACAGGGGGGACAAGATGGCGGGGAACTAGGAGGAGGCGCCATTTCAACCTGTACCCTAAAGTGAGCTGATTACCTACCAAGGAACTCCAATCATCCATGAAATCAGCCTGAGATCAGAATTATACATGTCTGGATCTCTACAGGGGCAGAAGATACAAGTGGGCAGGTAAAGCAGAGTGGGAACATCTGGGGACAAGCATTAACTTGAAGTCTGGTAGAAAGCACTCAAAAAGAACAAAGGATCACGGGGTGATATTGTGGGAATTGGAACAGTTAGGGACAGGGGCTTAAGTCCCCTGACCGAGGACAGACACCCCTGGCGCTGAGCCAAAGAGAGTGAGGCAGAGAAACCAGGTCTTGGTCCCTGAGCTGCAAGGAGACCTCCTAAGGGCACTTGGTGTGCAGGAGGGGCTGGGACCCTCGCGCGGCAGAAACAGCCTCTTTGCAGTCCCCTCGCATGCACGGCGCCGCGCTGTGCTATCAGAGCCTGAGACGTGCCCCATACCCTCCCCTGAGGGAGGTGTGAGGAAGCGCCAGCCTGCGCTCTCAGACCCGGAAAGTCTGAGTGCTCCCAGCCCTGGCCAGCGGGAAAATCTCAGTGTTCAATCGCTGCTTGGAACCTCTCTGGCGGTCTGGAGCTGTCCAGACACCTGCCGCTGTTGTGGTTTTGGGTACAAGCAGGAGTTCCTGTGTCCCCAGAGACCGTGGCTGGGAACCTGCTCTGCCAGCGGCCAGTGGGGAGCTTGTGTGCTCTGCAGCACCCAGAGGGGAACGGACTGGGGCTTCTCTCTGGGAGGGAGGTCTGGGTGCAGTTTGCTTTCCTCTAAACCTCCAAGAACCATCGGGAGCTGCCAAGGGGAGAGAAAACAAATGAACAGACATAAAAACCTCCAGAGAACAAAAG